>CAJNRD030001118.1:1613343-1661525 GCA_905319865.3 Cotesia congregata | reverse complement strand
TTGTTAACTTTTGATAACTTTTAATTACAATACCCACGTGGACATGTAAAAATGAAAATTCTAAGTTTTTTCCAAGTTAGTAAGCTGATCATTTGTTTGGTTTAGGATGCTTGTAGAGGATGTAAATTCGATTCGATTGGTATATAACAATGGTTAGAAATGAACCGATCGAAAATTTTAAATCTTACTCTAGTTAACTTTTGATAACAATACCCACGCGGACGTATGTAAAAATGAAAATTCTAAATTTTTTCTGAGTTAGTAAGCTGATCATTTGTTTGGTTTAGGATGCTTGTAGAGGATGTAAAATCGATTCGATTGGTATATAACAATGATTAGAAATGAACTTATCAAAAATTTTATATAGGGGTGTGCGAATATCGTTCGAATCGAGTATTGATTTTCGATTCGAAATTCGATACTCATACTCATTAATTTCCAAATTAATCGAAATTTGACGAATATTTCGAATAATTCGAAACTCTTCGAATTATTCGTAATTTTTTCGAAATTTTTTTAATGAAAGAAATTAAATGAGCAGAGTAAAGATAACTTTTGAAAAAATAAATGGTGTTGGTACACGGCATATCTACGAAAGAGTGTCAGACACCATCTGGTCTTCTCAACTCGCGGCGTATCCAGTGTACAGCGATTATCTTAATAGCGCGAGCGACTCTAATGAATAGCGGAGTTTTTGTTGGGCTTGTAAGAGTACGAGGATAGACATCGTGAATCTTAGCCAGGTTCAAGGAAGACACAAGGTGTTGTGCGATGGGTAAAAAAATAAATAAGAGAAATGAGGAGATTCTAACTCACTTACAACGCTAACTTTTTTTAAGCTCTTTGCGGTCTTTATTTTTGTCGACTGGTATTTCGCGATTGAGTCAAGTCGGAAAAGTAGCTAGTACCGGAGATATATAATATACTCGACGATCGTCAAAACGAGGTAATCGGTTAGGGGAAGGAAGTGTGAAATGTGCCTTAAAAAACCAGATAAGATTATTTTTATTGCACCGTTTATTTCTTTTTGGCTGGTTAACATCGTTTTGCTGCAGAGATTTTTTATGGGTGAAATTAAGGCTTCTTGTTGCTTTTTTTTTTGACCAACATTTTTAGCGAGAAAAAAAATAAACGAAATTGTAGAAAATTGAAAAATCGTTATTGAATTTTTAATCGAATATTTATGTAGTTGATCATTAATAAATTAAAGGAGAAAAAAAAATAAAATTGTCAATTAATTTAGTCAAAAAATTCAAAAACCATAAGTGCAATTTTTTAAAAGTATTTTTTTGTTATAATTTAATAAATTAAGCAAAATAAAAAAATAAAAAATGTCGGCTAACTTTATTATTATGATATTTGTATGCATAGAAATTTTTTAACGTGAATTTTGTCAAAATTTAAATTTGATAATGATAAAAATAAAAATTGTTATTATTATTATTTCAATTAAAAAATTATAATAAAAAAAAAATAAAAACTAAATTAATTATTCCTACTTGTATATTAGGTAGGTAAAACTTAAGTTACTTGATTTATAATACGCTGTCTTGATACTACTATTACTGGGTGATCGTGGAATTGATCAATCAACCGATTTACCGATCAATCCATCAATCTTACTCCACGCCTTCTCGATTTTAAATCTTGGACATGTTTCTCGGTAATGGATTAATCATTAGAACATGTTTTTGTATACGGTAATTTTTAAAAATATTTACATATTTTATGAAATTACTAAGTTAAATATTTTTTATTCTTATTAAAAATTCAATTTACGTGATTTAATGGTCATCTCATCTCGTCTGTTATTTTTTTTTTTTTTTTTAATAAAATTAAATACTTGATTAGTGTCTTTGGCAATTAAAATCCCATTATACAACGGGTATAAAAATTCTTGGCAATTATTTAGTGATATCAGATTACGTGTTATCTTAGATTTAAAATCATCAACGCTGAATTTGAAAAGTGTACATAATAAAAATAATAATATGAATTTTATTAGGTAACTTTGAGGATTTATTTGATGTATCGTAGTGGATTTTTTTTTTTTTTTTTTAACACGATTGAGACATCAATCCAACGGCTCTTTTGTGAGCAATTCAAATCCTGATGATTTATTTATTATTTTTTTATTATTAAAACACGTGTCTTATTATTTATCTCGTGTTTATTCTAATCTAACGGTTAAACTGATGACAAAAAAATATATATAAATAAGATGAAGACGCAGACGAAGACAGAGATTGAAATTGATTGGGATGAATTAAGAATATTTTGTCGGGTTTTAATAAATTGTGGGATTCTCGAAGACGACAGTTAAAAAGTGAAAAGTATTTTCTGGCGATAGTGCCTAATTTTCTAGCGACCCGGTATTAACTAAATTAAAGGAAAAAGAAATAATGTAACATTATTTTTTTATCTACCCACGTAAAACATCTCACGATATTTATTATACTATAACGTTTAATAGTTTTTCATTTAGAAAAATAAAACTTTTTAAATAATTCCGCCTTCGATTTACAACAGGACTATAGATGAAAGTATAATTAGTAAAACGTCTTGATACTATCTCTTTAAATTAACTATCCGATAAAAATCGTATTTTTAAAAAAGTCAAATTCCTTTTTTTAATTTATGCCTCATTAAATAAATAAAAATAATGACAATAATAAAAGGAACATAAAAATAAAGGAATTGGGATTATTAACAAAAAAAATTATAATTCATTTGACCGGAGATATTTGGGACAAAATGGACCACCTGAGGCTAAGTCGACCTTTTTTCTTAGGTAATTTATAAAAAGCGTTTTAATTTTTTTTCTCTATTTTTCTGTAAATTATTTCAGCTTTTTCGCTTGTAGAAAAATATTTTAATCATTTTTTGAGTAAATTTCGTGAGTTTTAATTTTTAATTATTTTTTTTTAATGTTATCTAACAGTTTTAATTGTTGAGGTACTTAACACTGAATTTTTGTTAATATTTTATACAAAAAAAGTGCAGTTTAAAAGAAAATACATTTATATATGTGTCATTTGACGGCAAATGGAGGAACTACTGCAATAAAATTGAATATTAACCGTCGATAATGTAGAAAAAAATTTTTATCTAGAATTTTACTTATTGCACGACTCATAACGCGCAACATAAGAAATTTGCAACTATTTTTTATAGCTTTATGTCTTAAAATACCTATATCAAGTATTGAACGGTCATATATGGTCAAACGTAATTTTTTTTCAATCATAGTTTAAAAAGTTTCCGACAGGTGGCGTATGGTCGCTGATTTTTCTCACAACAAGAGATTTAAATTTGAGATAATATGAATTTCATTGAAAAAATACAAAATTATAATAAATTGTTCTACTATTTTAATATTTAGGTTAAATACAGCCATATATAACCAGATCTTACCATAAATAAAAATTGTTTGATTTATTTACAACCGAAAAACCATTAAATCCTCAGGTGGTCCAGTTAAGCCCACCGTACGAATATTCAAAGCAAATAATTAGATCGTAGATAGTATAATCGATCTTATTACCGATAGCCCCATCAGAAAAGGGTTTTTATGTTTATAACCTAATCTCTGGGTGCCTCGGGACTTGATTACTGTATACGGTGATGGAAAGTAGTGGGATGTTATTACCACGAACTAAACCACGAGTCTCGAGTGTGTAAGAACGAATAATAATAACAAAAAACTAAAAAACAAGGGGTTGTAAATGAAAAACTTGTAGGAAGGTGTGTCAGAGATTCTTTTGGCTACCTGCTTGCAAATTCTTACACATATATACGTATTTATAATATATATCGGAATAGCGCTGAGTACACCGACACACATCCACCCACGCTTTAATTTCAAATTAAAATTCACGCTATGGTTACGCCCACACTAAATTCCAATCCTTACCCAGGCAAGATAAGTGGAACTAAAAGGTAACTAAGAGAATAAATAAAAATAATGAAATGAAAAAAGATAATACATATTTTTGAGAGTACATATTTAAAAGGAAATACTTGGAGGATAAATTTAAAGTAGAGGGCGGTGTATAAGTCGTCTGTTAAGCCTAAATTTTCGTAATATATGGATATGTAACATATTATATGTAATATTTATTATTAATACGTATTTTGTTTTATAGCTTATAGCCCGATTTTTAAATATTCTCGCCTCCTGTTGATCAAGGAAGAAATTGCTGGTGATCGCAATCATTTGAATGTTATTATTATCGTGTAATTCAAAGGGACGTCTCGCTGACCTAAAATTCCCGTGGAAACGAAAGGCGAACCATGCTAAGGAGTAATGATAATAATAAAAATAAAAATAAAAGTGAAAAACTTTTTTAAAGTGTATAAATGCACAAAAAAATAATAAAAGTATTAAAATATATACATATATATGTTGTATGAGTCTGAGAGGGACAGGGGGAGGCAAAAGAGGAGTTGGAGCGTGTGGATCGTGCCTGATATAAATCGAGATACGTCGATCGTTCGTTATACGACGTATATACCAGCCAAGTTCTTCATTCCCCTTGGTCTCGCATCTTCGACGCACGTCGTTAATTAGAGGCGCGCGCTTCTCGTGCGAGAACTAAGAAAATGAGGCCCTCTGCTTAAGACATGCTAAAGGAAACAGCAATCTTTCAATGAGTCTTGTACGCTGCTGAATCTGAGGTGCATTTTTGATTTTCAATTGAGGTTAGCGCGCGCTTAGAAGGCCAAAAAGCTACTTTTTAATCGTTTTACCTGTAAAGAATTTTAATTGACTAAAAAAGAAAAATTAACTTGATTCAAGAGAAAAATTATTAACTAAAAAATTTTTCTTGCCAAAAATGAAATTTAAAGATTTTAAAAAAGTTCTTTAAAATTTTAAACTATAAAATACAGATTTTATATGATAAAATAAAATTTTACACAGAATTCTTTTCAGGTAGTACAAAATACCTTAGGTTACTATAAAGTTAGAGGTAACTCATCAGCAAGCACTCCCACACTCGACTACTCTCCTCCGGTTTTCAACAAATTGAAATTATCAGTCGCTTTAGTTGTTTTATTTTCTGTTAAGTCTTACAACCCCTTGGTAATTTACTTTATCGTGGGCGTCGGAGGATCCGTTGAGAGCCGAGATTGAGAATACTTGGAGCAACAAAACGTAATTTGATCTCGGGGGGAACGGTAGTGTTTCTAGATAATAAGCTACTCAGTTGCTATGCCTCAGGTTGAGTGGGTGGAGTCGATGGATGATCTACAGCTTCCACTTGGCTGTCACGCTCTACACCGGTTCTCGTTCTACGGGCTTCCTTCCTCCATTCAATCTATGTTATCCTATTTTTAACTGCCTCATTTCATTTTGTATGGAACCAAACGAGCCATTAAATACCTATGAATCTATCTCATTTACTTTTAAATTAATCAATTCCCATTTTTTCATACTTTTCACTCGATAAATAAATAAATAATGATTGTTGATATAATCTGGGTGAGTGTAGAGTAAATTATGAAATTATTTATGTAAACTTTATTTAACCTCCGCGGTATCGGTTATAATTAACTGTCAGAAAAGCTTCTCTTTGTCTAATTGCACGCCTTCAACGCGATTTTGAATGTGCTCTGTTATCACAATCTCGAGATCGTAAGATACTCTGCTTGAATTATTTTCATTAATTTAATACTGCTGTGATTAATACGCTTTGTCGAATATTTTTAAATCTGATGGATAAAAAATTGCTTTGTAATTTTTTTTTTCCAAACTATTGTAATTTTATTAATAAAATAAGTTGGTTCGAAAGTAATATTATTGATTCAAACATAAAATTATTTAAAGAAAATTTTATAATTTGGTTAAAAATTTTCTTGTATAAAAACTTATTTTTAGACATACATTGGCAACTACACGGAAAGAACAAGATTATACTGGATATAATCCCAGATTATACTGAGTGAAAAAAAAATTTCAGATAGTAGCTAGTATAATCCAGATAACAATGAGTATAATCCAGATTACAATGAGTATAATCCAGATATTATTCAGTATAATCTCGATTATACTAGCTACCGTCTGAAAATTTTTTTTTCACCTCAGATGTCACTGAGTATAATCTGAAATGGTATCCAATGTCATCTTGTTCTTTCCGTGTAAATCAGGTAGAAAAATTTTTGGATCAACACAGTAAAAAATTTTGTTTTAAAAATTTTTATGTTAAATATTTAACACTTTTTCGTGTTGATTCAACAGAATAAATGTTAAATTTACACATAAAAGTTTTAAAAATTTAACACAAAATTTTTTGACGCAATCACGCAAAATTTTATATTTGAGTAAATTTTTAAAAAGATCTTCTTGGTGCAAAAATTTTTCTTTAGAACCAAGTTAATTTTTTTTTTAAATACAACCAGCCAATAAATGAGAGAGAAAAATAATAAGATAAAGAAAATTATAAGGTGTATATTATTTTGATTGTTCGCGTGAATGTAATCGAGTAAAATCGATCTCTCTTAGGCTTGCGATATCGGATTTTTAATCGTGGCGATAGTATACCCAGCAAGTCAATGGTTATACGGTGGCGTGTCTGGCTCGTTACGCTGGAGGTCGAGTATCCAACGTCTCTCTACCACACCGAGCAATTCATTAAGCTGTAATTGAGTTTTCAGCTCCAGCGATACAGACAACGAGATACAGACGCGTGAGATCGGTTCCACGAGGAGTTAAGAATGAGCAATCGGATGCACCGAGTAGCTACTCCAGGGGATTCCACCGGTCAATTGATAGAGATAAGCTATTGATTTTTAAAAGGGGTTAAAACGAAACCGAAAGCATCCTCTTGGAGATTTATTTATAATATGTGACGCCACATGGAAATTAAGAAACGACAACCTGTGACCAATGTCGCGCTGGTGATTAACTAAAGTTTCAACAAGTAGTTCCCTTCTCGCTCCCTCTCGCTATTCAACCGTGTTTTCTCAGTCCCGAAGATCATCAGCTAATGTAACGCAGCTCTTGTATCGATCTGATCGAACCACCAGATACAGATGAATTAAGACTCCAATGCGATAAAGGAGAATTATACTCGCGATAAAGTTAAGGTACTTTTACACCTTTTTTTATTTCACACTCTTTTTTTTTTATTCATTTAAGGGCGGGTCGGTTTGATCTTTGAAAATTTCTTGGCGACATAAAAGAGATCTAGAAAGTGCAAGAAACAGGGAATTTTTTAAGTCTTGCTGCAATAAAATTTAATAAAGAGGAAATTTAAATGGAAAAATTTTAAATTGAAAATAAAATTTTTTTTTTACTAAAATAAGAAATTAAGAATTTTCTTAAATTAGTGTGTGTGTGTTCATTATTAATTTATTATTTTAAAGCTGATGGGTTTTAAAACTGAGAAGACAAGAAAGAGAAGGGATCATTTAATGGTAAAGATAAATCTACGGTTTGAAAGGACCTTTGAACTCGATGTTGAGAGTGGAGAGAGTCGATAATGTCAGGACTAAGAAGTGCGAGATATTTTCTCGCTTAAAAGGTTTAATAATTTTATACATTACAAGTTCATAACATTTAATTTCCGTGTATATATATTTTATGTTTGGATAAAATTAAATAATGATAATTATTAGTTACCAAATGATTCCATTATTTGATTATTTGCCTTGTGAATTCCTTTTTATTTGATTATGTATCTAATTAATATCCGTAAGCGCATTTTACTCATCACAAGTAAAGAGGGAGTTGAGATTTTATTAAGAATCATTTTTAAGTATAAAAAAGTTCAAAGGTTTAAGACCGCTTTTTATTAACTACTTGACATTAATAAATTAATCTTTGAACCTTTTTAAAATTATTCTTCTGCAGACTCAAAACTTTAAAAATTTACCTAAATATTTTAAAGACATAATCATAATAAAAATCCGTACGATTATTATTATTATTTGCCCTAGATAATTAAATATGTCGTAAAATTAAGTGTCAATAATTAGAGCTCCGTCATTAACAGTTGGTACTTTATATTTATGAAATAAGCGCCATAAAAATTCAAAATTCGCGAATGTTTTCAACATGTGTGACAAAAAAATAATTTAAATATACATGTTTGTAAATTTTATTGCATAGTATGCACATAGTAAAAATTTAAATGGTTAATAATTATCCTTGAAATAGTAATTAAATTTTTACAGTCTTGATAAAAAAAATTATTCAAATTTTCTGTTTTATTAAGTGTGTCATAAAAATTTAAATGCTTGCTAGATATTTTTACGCGAGATAAATACTTGAAAAAAAATTAATAATTATATGTGTAAAAATAAATAGAAAATTTATATTTTTCAAAAATATAAATTGTTTCATAATTTTGTTGAATAAAATAAAATTTTCTAAAAAAATTAAAGCTTGCAATTAAAAGATTGCAAGAAGACTTAAAATTTTTGAATACAAAAGTAAAAAAATAAAGAAAAAAACTGAAATATAAGTACTGGGTTAAAGTTTTTCAGGTAACATCAACGAGTGGTTGAGAAATATCGAGTAAAGTGAATATAAAACCCGGAAACGTATATACGAATTAAGAGTGAAGAGTTAAGTGCAATAAAAAACATTAAGCTTAAAATTATGATGATAAAGTTGTACTGGAGAAAATCAGAGTCCATGCTGTGTGATTTTAGTGCGAGTTATAGATAGAGGATCATCAACAGTAACAGAAAACAAAATAAGTTTTGTTGAAATGGCATCGTTGTTTCAACGAAAAGAAATTAAATTTTATATTAGCTCCTGTAACGACCACTTGAGAGGTATATAATTCTGAAAACAAGTGGGCTTTTAAAAATAAAATAATAAACAACTAAGTAACCAAGGATAAAACGTCTCACACCGTAATTATAACAACACAATAACAGCTGAGCAAAAAAGCAAAAGCGAAGGAGGAAAAATTATTAACAAGCCCTCTTACTCTCTGTTTAAGTTGGGACTTTAATTCTCTGATTTTGTGCACTCTTTCGGATCTTTTATGTTTCTCTTCTCACGATTAACTCACCCGAAATCCGAGATTTCATTTAATTGCCAATTTCACCACAAGACTCCAATCTGCTCTGTCTCTGGACTTTAGTTGTTCTTTAAACAGCTGACGGATTGTATACAACCTAACTGTTATTGGTATTGCTCGTTTATTTTATAGTATCATTACGCTTAAAATAATGGAAATAAATAAACAATAAAAATAAACCGGAAGATGTTTCGAGCTTTAAACTTATATGTACTATTACTGCTGATTTTATAAAAAAAAAAAAATTCAAGCACTGGATAATAAACATTTACGAAATATTTTTTACGAGATAATTGTTGCCGTCATGCCTGACAGTTAAAGTCTTTTTAAATCAACCTGTTAAATAATTATATTATTTTATTATGTCCAGACGTTCATTGCCTATTTAAATTTATATTTATATTTAACTTTATCGCAATAAATGGGAATTTAAATACCTTGTCGTTTCCCACCAGCGAGCCTTCTTCTCTGCTTAGACGTCTGAAATTTTAGATAATTATTTTATTTAGTTTATTTATTTTGTATATTAGAAGTTGTAATTATTTATAAATAATAATTATAAATACCTTAATTATAGTTTATTTTTAATTAGTCAAATGCTAGTAATTAATACTAGACCTGCTGAGCAAAAAAAAAATACTAACCCACATAAATTACTCACATCACTGATTCAAAATGAATACTTTTATTTTTAATTAAAACTTTGAAGTTATTTCTTATTTATTTTCCGATTAAAATTTACGATTTTCGCGCACAAAATATTAAAATTCAACTTTAAACTTAAGATTTTTTTATAAAGTGATTAAAAAAAATAATTATTAACTAAGAACTTTTTCAACAAAATAATAAACTTTTAAACACTTAAAATTCACTGTCACATAATTTTTTTTTTAATTTAAAAAAAATTCACCATTAAAATAGACATCAGACAATTCTTTTAATTAAATAATTTCTTGTTAAAAATAAATTTATGATTTTTACAAGCTTTATTAATGAAATTTCTATTTAAAAAAAAATTAAACTTGTAATTTTGCAAATTTAATTAATTACTCATTTTTTAAATTTGTCAATAATTAAATTATATAATAATAAAAATAGAATTTTCTTTCAATAAATTAAAATGCGCCTACATTTTTCATTATTATAAAACCTTTAATTTAATTCTAAAAATTAAAAAAAAATTGTCGGATGTTATTTTTAGTTACAGTATCACAGAAAGCACTAAAAATTTTTACACAAACTACCATGCATATTTTCTAACCAAATTTTACACACACACACACACTATCAAATCACTACACTCATCTCACTAACCACTTTTTTCACGACACTTACACTAAACTTTAACTAATTCCCGTGGATTTAATAGAAATTAAAGTAGCAGATATTTGATAATTTTTAGAATTTTTTAAAAAAATAAATTAATGCAAAAAAAATTAACTTGAAGATATTTTAAAAAATAAAAAATGAAATTTTAAGATAATTTTTTGGTTAAAAAAAATTAAAAAATGATCAAATGACTGCTAATTTTAATGTCATATAGTTTTATCATTCAGTAGTTCCGTAAACCGAAGACACTTGTCACACTAACATCATACATATCAAGAGTACATACCCCACACGCAAACTCGACTTCGGCTCACTCCCGAAATTTCTCTCAACTGTCATTCTTTGACACACAATGAATACTTAGTTCTCACATTACGTTGTAATTCTCTCAATATCAACAATGAGTCACCTGATTTTTTTTCACTGAAAAAAATAAAAATAATAATAATAATAACAACAATCAAACTATGAACATAAACTCTTACTTTTTCTTAAATTCTAAAAATTAAAATACCTTCATTATTTTTCTCGACCAACAATCAGACACTTGATTCGAGTTTTAGCTTCAACAATGACAAACAAAAACTCATTAGTCATCGTACTTGCGAATTGGAGGTTCAGTGAAATATTTTTGTTTTTTTTTTATTTATGACTGATATTAATAATAAAACTTATTATTAGAATTGTATTTTTGTTATTTATTAAATATATTCAATAAAAAATAAACGAGAAAATAATTTGCGCGGGACGCGGACGGACAACAACCAGAAAATGGCGACGAGTGACTAAAACAATAGCGGTTCGAGATTTGGGTGCCGCATCGATATACGTTATATCGATTATTTTCAAATCTCGCGCATGCGCAGTGGCTTTTTTGATGACAAGCAAAAATTCAACGGCTAAAAAACAAAGATGTCGGATATTGCGATCCGTATGTAGCGGGTGGACCTGCGGTTCGGAAAATTTAATCATATTAATAATTATTTAATTACTTTTTTTTAATAAATATTTTAAAAATTAAAATCCACAGATTCGGTAAAATCTGGCGCCAAGTTCCGTTCAAATCCATTGTAAACGGAGCGCCAGACTACCGAGTGTGTTTACTGTAAGCAGAACGGTATTTCGAGGTTGCAAAATTTTATTTAATTCTACGGTAATTTTTTTTCCTAAATTTTATATTATAACAGTAATTCATACTTTATTTTACTGATATTAATTAATTATATTTAATTATAACAATTAATCTACTTGAAATTATTAAATTTAATCAGCACAAACTATAGCAACGCAAAAATTTCGATCCTGACTTTTTTTCGATGGACAAAGTGATCTGCCACAGACTACATAATTCGATAGTGCATGGTAATCCTCCGATAGATAAGAAACTACAGTTAGAAAAATACATTTCACAGCTTGCACCTACACCCGCCAAGGTGCGCTGGAATTATTTTTACATAAACTGTAGCTTCAAAGGAATAGTTTGCTATAAAAATGCAGCCAAAGCGAGATTTGAATTTGTACGAATTGTAAATTTTTATTATAATTACAAAAAATACTAAAATCCGAACAAAAACAATTTCACTGTAAAAAAATCGCGCCAAGCCCACGTTCATAAGACTATTAAGAAAAAAAAAATTAGTTTTTTCTTTACAAAAAGATAAAAAATAAAAAAATTGAAAAATCCAAGTAACCGATATGATTGGCGATAATAAGTAACATATAATCAAATAGTTCACAAGATACAAGGTCATTTCTTAATTATTGACGTTTTTTAAGATATAAACACATTTTGATGTTACACTCATCAAGACCTTTCATTTGAGTACCCACATCAATTTTTCATATATTTTATATATTTATATATATTATATATAAATATATGAAAAATATATCAAAAATGCATGCGGGTACTCAAATGAAAGCTGTTGATGAGTGTAACACCAAAATGAGCTTATATCTTTGAAAACCTCAATATTTAAAAAAGTACAGTGCAATTTCACAAAAGTCATTATTTAATAAAGCAAAATTTGAAGTTACTAGTAATTAATTAATTAGTGTTTTAATATTTTTAGGCTGTAATACTGCATCTATTTTTTCTTTATGATTGCTAGTTAATCATAACAAATATAACAAGTTTATTTTTTAATTGTAATTATGATTAATTAATAATTAATGAAATGTAAATTAATTAATCACTGTCCATAATCATCATATCTTTGGCTATTTGATCTTTCAAATGCGACTCATCAACGTAACTATTTTTCATATTTTTTTCTTCAACAGATTTTACGCACTAAAAAATAAAAAATTATTTTTATATTCTTCTTTTTTTTTAATTTGTAAATTTTAGCAAAATTAACTTGCTACAGAAGTAAAGTGAATTAATTTTTAAAATAAAAATTTATTTACTTCTGTTCAAGTATAACGATAGTAACAAAATGGCGTATACTAGCGTAACTACCGCCATTTTGTTTGACAACAATTCTTTAGCGATTCGGGTTAGGGACTGAGACTAAACTAGCAGTAACTAATGACTAGTTCTAGCGACTAATGACTAGCAATCTGTGCTGAAAAAAGCTAAGGTGTAAATAAATTAACTTACATCTTCAACGCGTATTCTGGGCGCCATTATCTGTTCAGGATAATGCCAGGGTTTGTGGTTAGGCTTGTTCGCCTTCTTCCATTCAGGATATGCTACTGATGCTTTGTGTAATTTTTTAACCATCTGTTTTAAATTCAATGAAAAAATTATTATTATTCTTTACCCAATTATGAATTTTAAAATTTAATTTTTCAATTTTTATTACCTTGGGTGCAAATATCTGAGTGATTTTATTTACAAGCCATACGGGTAATTTACCATGAGGATCTGTGTGAGAAACATATCCTAATTCAACACCATCTCCATTGCGCGATGGTCTTACAACGTATCCTGTTGATAAAATGTCAAATTTTTATTAATATATTCTATATAATTTATTATATTTAAATGAAAGGTCTCGATGAGTGTAATGTCGGGGTGAGCTTATATCTTTAAAAATGTCAATAATTAATAACTGACATTGCTATATTGTCAACTATTGACATTTTTTAAGATATAAGCTCATCCCAATGTTACACTCATCGAGACCTTTCATTTGAGTACCCACATCAATTTTTCATATATTTTATATATTTATATATATTATATTATATATATGAATATATGAAAAATATATCAAAAATGCATGTGGGTACTCAAATGAAAGCTCTTGATAAGTATATCATCGGGATACAAAATTCGGGAGCAAAATTTTAATTTTTGTTTAGTTCACAAGTCACGGCAGTCACATAGTGATAGTTGCTAGTAACAGTTATATTATTAAAAATTCGACATGTAAAAATTCAAAAATAAATAATGAGTGAATTTTTAACAATATATTTTTTTCATAATTAAATTGTTATAAAAATTGTCAGATCTCAGTACTATGTATTAAATTTTGTTGTTTAATTCTAGGTATCCAGTTTAATTCGTAAAATTTTCAATCGCCATGGAGAGACCTCAATGGTAATAAGTTTATAAAAAAATTTAAACATCTCTAAAAAAGTGACTTATCACTTCGATTTATATCAAATCAATTGTCACGTCACATTATGAGTGAAAGGTAAAGAAAAAAATCAATAATCTAATTCTATATCTATGTCTGTATCCGTATCTATAAATCAACATCATGAATTACCATAAAAATTCTCGTGTTGGATTTCAAAAAAAATAAAATATAAATATAAAATACAAAATACAATAGGTAGGCATCCGTCGAGGCGCGCAAGATGCGACAGCGAATCACAATTGTTACTCTTCTGGTTATATTACTATAACTTGAACTGTAAGGAGAGTACGGGAGGAGCGTGGGCGATCGATAGGTAAAACATGCTCCGGCATGCGTGAACGCTCAACGCCGACTCGGTGGACACACTCGAGTGCTCGATTTTTATTTTATTTTTTTTGATGTTATGTTACTACTACTATACGTCCTCGAGCCCGATACGAGTTTAGTCGAAGACGTCGCGTGGACTTTTAGCCAAGACACGTGGGAGGCGTGGGAGTAAAACGATCGATCGTCTCTTGACGTGTCGAGTCGCTGGAGCTAACCCGTGGTGACGCTCTGCTTCGAGAGATCTTTCCTTTCCTTATTAATTTTTCTTTACTTGACACTCAACGTCATCCTCACATGCAACCTTTTTTCCCATGTCCGTCTCTATATCTGTACTCGGTACTGCTTAGCCTTTTTTTATTTTTGATTTAATTAATATATTCAAATAATGATAAAATTATCGCGCGGGAATCAAGAGCCTCGGGACGTGTGGACTCGTGATTATTATATCAATTTTTTTATCGTGTACGAGATTATTACATACAGGAAAAAAGTTGATTGGAAAGATGAATGTCATAAGATTTTATATTGACGTTAGATATTTTTGACTTTTAATATTTAAAAAAGCTTTAAATTTAAATATAATTTAGAAATTTTTTATTTATTTATATTATTAAGAGAATAAGAAAAGCTACATTTGAAAATACTCTATCTCTAGATACATAATTAAGAAATGACCTTGTATCTCTTGATGAGTGTAACATCGGGATGAGCTTATATCTTTAAAAATATCAATAATTAAGAAATGACCTTGTACCTTGTGCACGATTGACATTTTAAAAGATATAAGCTCATCCCGATGTTACACTCATCAAAACCTTTCATTTGAGTACCCACATCAATTTTTCATATATTTGATATATTTATGTATATTATATATATGTATATATGAAAAATATAACAAAAATGCATGTGGGTACTCAAATGAAAGCTCTTGATGAGTTTAAAATCGGGATGAGCTTATATCTATAAAATATATATCATATACATATGTATAAATAAAAAATATATCAAAATACATAACTTAAAAAAATAAAATCAATAAAAAAGAAACGTTGACAAAATCGATAGTGCATAATAGGGAGGACACGAATCAGCAATGCCAAGTGGGTGTAACCCGGAGTCTCACCCACGTGCCCCACCCGACATAGACGACGACGCACGTGTGAAGTACAAAGTTACAAACATAAAAACATACTAACGCTTTACATAGCATTTATGTAGATATAAGATCACGCATAAATTCCCGTGGGTTTTACCCACAACCTGGGTGCATAACCTGGAACTGGAAAATAAAATCCTTGTCGGCGACTCCCCGACAACATACTGTGCTCTGTATTCCAACTTTATGTTCAATATATAATCTAATATAATATAATAATGACCATTTTTTACGAATTAGTATTACAATGCTGTTATAGTGGGATTTCATGTTTCATTACACGGAATTAACATCTACCATGTTTATGTTTGTAATTTTAAATTAGAGGATATATTTTATAGTTATATTTATATAGAGATTGCATATTCATAAATAGAAAGACGGTGCTCCATTTGCCTCACCCGTTAAGTTGTAGGAGGACAGGCGTCCATAACTTAAAAGGTGCTTTGACCCAAACTCAAACTGTCTATAATACATACCATAGATCTCGATAATATCAAGTATATATTCACAGGAAAAATGGTGGAAATTTGAGATTGTAATTCTAAAGTTAGCCGATATACCTACCATTTTTGTAATGTGTACCTTGTTTATTGATGATGAATTTAAATTCTATGTAATTTTTTAAAAGAGTAAAATTTTTTCTGAGGATAGTCATAAGTTTAAGGAATTAAAATATTCTATTTTTCATATATACATATATAAAATATATATTTTAAAGATATAAGCTCATCCCGACGTTACACTCATCGAGAGCTTTCATTTGAGTACCCACATGCATTTTTGATATATTTTTCATATATACATATATATAATATATATAAATATATAAAATATATGAAAAATTGATGTGGGTATTCAAATGAAAGGTCTCGATGAGTGTAACATCGGGATGAGCTTATATCTTCAAAAATGTCAAAGCTTATCCCGATGTTACACTCATCAAGAGCTTTCATTCATCAATAGATCAGAAATTGCGAAATGTCCCACAATTAATGTGATTTTTACGGTAATTTTTAAAGAAAACTTCTTTGTGTCTACTTTTTTTTGTCGATTACGTATCGATCATGTTAGTGGGGTAGGCGGTGAAAAAAAAAACAAAAAAATTATTAAAGAAACAATGCCGTTGATAGAGAAAAGAATACCGTGGGGTGTGGGGTTGGTATCAGAAACGTTAATGCTTGTGGTCTTTTACAAAGAACTCGCGTTGGCGTTTTCCCTGTTCGCATAAACTTTCGCCAAGAGATAGGCCTCAATGCTCGACTTTCTGGATTAAAATTATCGATTCGACATACTCTTGAAAAATATATTTTTTACACTTATTTTAACGTAGGTGGGTTGAATTTAAAAAAATAATAAGTTAATCTCTTTTAAATCGCTTTTAAATTGCCCGAAATAAGTTCAAGAATTTTTAAAGGAAAAAATTGGTTAAATTTTTTCGGTCATTATTAATAATGAATAATGATAATGAGTCTCTGTAGTTTGGTACATATAATAATGCAAGAAAGGGAGAAAGGGAAACGCTAAGACCAATTTTACTTGTACTTTATCTAAATAGCATCTGAATCGATGTCAGAGAGCCCACGTTTTGCCGACGGCGTATCGTAAACCCACACCTGTTGATCGTCCCGTACGTGGACTGAAAATTTTTCATCACACTTTACCTTTTAGATTTAGATATAAGATCGTTTATTTTGTTTCGTACAATAAAAATATTATTTTTTTACCGATAATTATAAGTCATTACAGCTGATGTGAGTTTTGTAATAATTTCTTCAATTACAAATTACAAGTATTATTCATGTGGATGTTAATTTAAAAGCGGATAATAAAATAGTAAGAACGGAAGGATGTCAAATGTGAAGATTAAATTGATGGAGTGAAAGGTTTATTTTTAAAAAATTGTCGTAAACAATGGCGACGGCCTACACTTCATCTCGTGTACTTCCTTTTGTCGATATTTCATTATATTAACACATACTTAAAATTAAATCTCAAATTTTTTTTACAAAAAAATTACTTAAGATTTTGATAAAAATTATTTTTTCTCTCACTATTAAATAAATTTAATAATAATGGTTGTTAAACGGCCATTTACGCAAAGAATGTTAAAGTATATTACAATAAAAATATTGCGCTACAAATATGTGATTAATAGTAGTTTATGACTATAATATGGGCATTTGAATTTAGTCAAGGATTTATCTACTAGAAATAAAAAGACAAGTCCCTGGACCAGGTGGTCCTGATACAGAGAGATGTATTAGCTTGAAGGGGCTCTTTCGAGACTTGAAAGCCCGCCTAGTGACCCGAGAAATCTATTATTTTATTCAAAGGACTATAACGTATATACTGTTTTATAATAATAAATTCGCAAAACAAGAGTAAGCTATTTTTACTATTACTGTTACTAAGTAATTAAAAAAAAAAAGTCAATTTGTTTATTTAACGCAGTGTTCCATGAAACTTCAGGTTTTGTTGAATAAAATTCTTGTAATGCATACTTCTACTTCAATGACTAATATTAGCTCACTACATGAAATCTACGGATCATTAAATCTGAAAAATTACCTGAAACTAATCAATTTTAATCTTGATTTTATCTATAAAGTAATTATATACAATTTTTTTAAGATTTTTCAATAATTTATCCGTGGATAAATTTTTTACGAAAGTTAGTGTTGAAAATTTTCAACAGATGGCGTATAATCACTGATTCTTCTCAATACAGAAGAGTTTAAGTTTGAGATCTTAAGTTGTAGCATAAAAATAATTTTTTTAATTTTTAATGAGCCTTTTGCCCAATTGTTGCACACATGACGAAAAATATTAAGTAATGTTTACAATCCTAGAAAAAAGTTTCTCTAAAAGCAAATATTTAACAAATAATTTTAATTCTTCAATCAAGCTCTTAAATATTCACAACTGTCACTTAATAAAACGACCCAGAAAAAAATAAATAAAAATGAATCAAGCAGCAAGGTACAAGATGAAGGCCAAAAAATAAAATAAATGTAATGCAAAAAATAATGATGATACATGTCATTAGAAAATCAAAATAAAAGTAACCCAGATGAGCAAAAAAAAAAAAGCGTAACACGTGAGAAAGATTGAGAATAAAAGTGGATGATGACTCGCGCGAGTCCGCTCATTTGGATCTCTCGTACAATCCGGTTGAGAAAGGCGTGTCTGTTTTATGTATGTACCCATACGTATTATATATGTTGGTACACATATCTATACCTATATATATATTAATAAATAATAAATAATAATAATATAGGATATATATCTACGCGCAGTTACACATCAAAAGCTCGTACCGTCCGCTGTCATACGTCTGTCCAGTATGTCTGTATCGGTCTCTATTCCAAACGCCAGGATCATAAATCAAATATCTGTATATTATACCGATATTTTGTTGTTTTGCTTGTTAGATATCGTTATTATGAGCCATTTAATCAGTATTCCATGCTCATACAAATTAATACTACCTTCACTTTATTACATATTACGTAAAATAATTATCCTTAATCATTTACAAAATTATATTTCATTATTTATGGCCAGTAATTCTTAGAGAGCTTAAAAAATTTCTAAATTACTGTCAATTAGGAGAGCTCCATTTTTAAACATCTTTTGTACATAATTCACCCTTGTCAATTTTTATCCTTAGCATTTCTCATGCGGATTTTTATCACGACCTTCTCAGCTGTCTCTAGTTCCCACAGTCTAAATTTAAGTTCCTTCCGCATACATTGTGCGATTATTGTAGTTCCGGATCGGAAACTAGAGTCTTAGTTAAATAACAATCTCAGTCTCAAACTCTCACCCTCTGGTTCTATCTTCCCTTAGCTTCTCTTGTTTGGGCATTATTGTTGCAGTTTCAATTTATCGCTGACCGCGGTACATCGTTTTTCATCCTGACCAGCTTTGCTATTATTTTATATCGATTGTCCGTCAAATACAAGTTTAATGTAATTTTACTTACACCTGGGCAGGATTATAGATTGCAAAAATTTTGCGTTATTGCGTCAAAAAATTTTTTGTTAAATATTTAACACTTTTTTGTGTAAATTTAACATTTATTCTGTTGAATTAACACAAAAAAGTGTCAAATATTTAACATAAATATTTTTAACACTTAATTTTTTGACGCAAAATTTTTTACTGCGAGTCTGTACCATGTCAAATATATTTTATTACAGTTGCAAACAAAATTAGCTTCACAATTTCCATCTAGATATTATTATGTATTAATACTAATATTTATTATATTAAATCAGTTTTAAAAAAAATTTTTTTTAAATAGAATAAGATAATTTGCTAAAAATAATTTATACTTATGACCTATATATATGACCTTACCAATTAAATATTATTTATTTTTTTATTTATTGTTCAATAGCCGAGTAACCCTTTGAGATCTATGAACTCCTGTTGTTTCTTGTTGTGTTCAGTAACTCTTAATTATTATATTAGTTGCATTTTCTATCTAAAGATTGTTTCATATTTTATATTTTATATTTTATGCAGTCACTAGTACTTGGTACCTTTTAAACAATAAAATTTTAATTTATTCTTGAAAATATAGTTTTTGGAACTTATTCGTTCCAAATTTTTACCAAAAATATACAGTAAAAAATATTTTGCGTCATTGCGTGAAAAAACTTAGTGTTAAAAATTTTTTTCTCAAATATTTAACAATTTTATATGTAAATTTAACAATTATTCTGTTAAATTAATACAAAAAAGTGTCAAATATTTAACATAAAAATTTTTTGACGCAAAAGAAAATTTAATAATTAAAAAAATTTTTTATAATTAAATAAAATTTGATAAAATTTAAAAATTAAAACCCAATAAAACTCGTTTAAATTTAAATGTAACAAAGTTGAGTAAAATAAAAAATCAAGTTTACATATTTAAATGTAACACATATTTTGGGATTATATTCTTTGGCTTACATCTGCTGAATGTGACGTAATCTGACACAAGTCTAACGGTGCCTGTGTAGATTCAGTGACGTCATTTTCAAGGGCCAGGTGAACCTTTCTTTCACATTCACTTTCTCTTATTCTCTTTTATTACCTTTAGCTTAGCCATTATTATGATGATTATTATCATAAATATTTTTTTTCTATATTTGCTTCATCACATTTCTTTAAAATGCCGTTCGGCGTTCTTGGGAGCCTTTCTTTTAGCGAGGACTTTATTTATAAACAAACCTACGGGGAGTCTGTAACCCCTTCAGCAGCAATTTATTACACATTTTATCTATTTAGTTATTTTATTTTTAAACTCTCAAATTGGCTATTTGTAATGAAAAAAATTAAATAAAAATATCGGTAATTGCAATGAAAATAAGTATTAAAATTTTTTTTTTTATTAAATTGATGAATTTATTTAATAATTTTTTTGCTTGAAGAATAGAAAGAAGTGAAGCCTTGTTTTAGATAGTTTTATTATTTTCCCGTTCACGTCTTATCCAGCGATTTTATTGCTCCTGCGGGGGGTAGCCGCGGGGCATTGAAAACGTGCCAGTCGTCGCCGCCTCGTTAAGTTTCTTCGCGCTGTACTCAAGAATAAACGAACGAAAGAAAGAAAGTTTTCCGTGATGGCACGTACGAACCAAAGAACCACGCACGAACTAAACGGCTAACAGACGGATGGACGGGCACATATCACTATAAAAGACGATTAAATAAAGAGACCGCGACATTTAGACACACGTTTAAAGTAATACAGTCTTGTCTTGTTTACTTTTCAGACAGGACAAAGAATTTTATATATTTATACGGCAAATCATTTACCTTCTTTTTGTTCGGTGCTTTTGTCGATACCGATCATTGCAGAAATTTCATTAAGCCAATTAAAAATTGCTATTTTTGTGACAAATAAAATTTTATGTTACTGACGTATAGTCTATAAGTGAAAAATTGTTTTGTTGCAAAACTAAAACACTAGCAACCTTGCACTTTTGTTAAATTGCACTGTACTTTTTTAACTATTGACGTTTTTAAAGATATATAAGCTCATCCCGATGTTACACTCATCAAAAGCTTTCATTTGAGTACCCACATGCATTCATGATATATTTTTCATACATACATATATATAATATATATAAATATATAAAATATATGAAAAATTGATGTGGGTAATCAAATAAAAGGTCTCGACGAGTGTAACAACGGGATGAGCTTATATCTTTTAAATTATCATTTGTTGACAAGATAGCAATGTCAGTTCTTAATTATTGACATTTTTAAAGATATAAGCTCATCCCGATATTATACGTATCAAGAGCTTTCATTTGAGTACCCACATGCATTTTTGATATATTTTTCATATATACATATATATAATATATATAAATATATAAAATATATGAAAAATTGATGTGAGTATTCAAATGAAAGGTCTTGATGAGTGTAACATCAGGATGAGCTTATATCTTAAAAAATGTCAATAGTTCACGAGATACAATGTCATTTCTTAATTATATATCATAGATGTCCCTTAATAATGATAAATATAAAATAGATACAAGAATATGAAATAAATATGAAAAGTCTAAGCGTAGGCGGCTTATAGAAGAAGGTGATTGTACTCGAGTCTTATATAAAACCAGAGGCTCGTTAATGTGTACAAGCATGAGTAACATAATGTCCCATCAGGGGGTCTACTAATAGTTGTTTCATACTGACGACAACTTAGCCATGTTTAATATCGCTAAAAGAATAAGAATATCTCCCCTTCACGTATTATCCGCGTACCACCTCCACCCACATATTTACACACATACGTTCATATAAGCTCAGATGATTCACTCTTTGTGACACAGGACTTGCGAAAGGTAAATTCGTCATACTTTCCTTTTCTTGAGATAAATAAACAATACCTGGAGGATTTTTTATACTTTAAAATTTGATGCCCATAAAAAAATTTTAATTTCAATAAATAAAAAACTTTTTTTTAAAAGTTTTTAATTTATGAAATTATTTTTGCAGCTTAAGATGCTAATAGTTCATTTTAAAAATTATTAATTTCCTTGATTTCATATTAGGAATTTTTTTATAAGCTAAAAATAATTAAAAAAAAAATTCTTGAGTTAAATTTTGGTTATTTAATTTTAAAATAATAATAATAATAATAATAAAGAGCCTAGATATTTTATTATTGAAGACCTGCAAATTATAATTAAAAATTAATTTAACAAATTATGCATGAATTTTTATAAAAAAAAAAAACAATCGATCAAAGAAGAGGAAGAAGACGGGAACAAAAGAGTAAAAATATATAAAGCCTATAAATTAAAGACACACGTGATAAATCATTTGTGTCATACTGAATAAATTGTTACATCTTATTCAAACACATTGTCTCATAATTCTTCCTATAACAAGCTACGAATTATCACCTCGTAACCAACTAGTGTACCGTCGTATCGTCGAGATCCTGTGTATTCATATTATATATTGTTAAGTATTAAATTCTCAAAAACAATACGTACAATATAATATAAATATATTGTGTACACAAATCTCCAGTCACAGGATGTCTTTCATTCCTTCCCGGCTGCTTTTTCTTAATCACGTGGGCTAAACAAAAATAAATAAAAAAAATTTTAAGTCTTTTTTAGTTTACATTTATCGTGGGAGGTTTATCCATTGTGTGCTGGGTCTTTAACCACCCACATCATGTCTCACTCATCTTGAGAATTATCAATTTGCCGAGAGAATCTTTGGATGATTCGCCATATTGCGTCAATCAGACTCACATCTGACACACTAGTCCCAGTCCCATAGACACATAGACAACTTTTCGCGATTATCTTTCTTGTTTGTTTATTTTTTTATTTATCAGCTTTTGTTTTATTTATCTACTTCCTCGATACATACCGCGGTAAGTCGGCTTCTTACACCTACATAGATAATACATAAATGATAATTATCGTGATAACTTGTAGTATTAATTAGCAATTTGAATATATAATGAGATTAAAATAGTATTTGTTTTTGTAAATACCTCCTTAGATGCTGGTGATAAATTTACATGAAAAATAAGAGGCTTTTAAAAATTTGTACTTATTGGAATTAATAACTTATAATTTTAATTTTTTATTTTAAGTAAGTTAACATTACTTAATTCAATAATTTTCTGCTCAATTCAAGATAACAAAATTCTTTAAAATTAGCTACCTAAGAGTCACTATGTGAGCTATAAATAAAAAAAATTTTGCTTTATTAAATAATGACTTTAGTAAAATTGAACTTTATTTTCTTAATTATTGACATTTTTAAAAATATAAGCTCATTTTGATGTTAAGCTCTTGATGAGCGTAACATCGGAATGAGCTTATATCTTTGAAAATATCATTAGTTCACAAGATAGCAATGTCAGTTCTTAATTATTGACATTTTCAAAGATATCAGGTCATCCTGATGTTACACTCATCAAGAGCTTTTATTTGAGTACCCACATGCATTTTGATATATTTTTCAAGTATACATATATATATAATACTTATAAATATATGAAAAATTGATGTGGATACTTAAATGAAAGGTCTTGATGAGTGTAACATCGGGATGAGCTTATATCTTTAAAAATATCAATAGTTTACGAGATACAAAGTCATTTCTTAATTATATAGATGATATTCTTGGATCAAGATTTTTCTCTTTTTTCAATTTAATTTTTTTAAGAGAGCAGTATCAAAAATTTTTCTCAATCAATCCAAAAAGCTTAAAAACCTCTCAGAAAAAAAAATAACAATATTATAATCGAATCGCAATATACTCCAAATAAAAATATTACGTAGTCTGTGTATTTGAATTGTAGATAATCTTACAGCCGTCTTACGATCTTTGTCAACGGATAACCAGGGCCCGGGACAGCCAGTTTTACTACGTAAGAATTCAACCTGTCTGCTCAAGATATTAACACACTTATATTATTTAAACTCGACAGATTATTATTATCCACGTAACACAGTCACCCGTGATTGGTCATTTTGTTTGATGATTCAGCATTTACTTCTCCTGTTATGTCCCAGATTAGACATCTACAAAAGCTGCACTATCGTTCGATAATTAATTAAAAATCATTTAACTGAAATTCAAACCCAACTGACGTGGGACTGAGCAATTATTTAAATTACTTGAGCTAGTAAGACAAAAGAATTCAATAAAATAAAACTTGTCATCCTCCTCCAAAATGAAAGTGAAGTAGATTTAAAATTGAACAAAAATTTCTGAACCTGTTTGAAAGTTTTCTAGTGTTTAGTTTCTCCCACGATAATTCTTGAGTTAAACTTCCAGGTGTAAGCTACTTCTTTTACTCCGTATATATATTTTTAAAATACGCACCCTGAACTCTTGAACATAAAAAGCGAGTGAGCGATATATTGCACAACACGTACCTACTAACTAAACGCAAAATCAATATAATAATAATATTCTTGTGTACACACCGCATTTTCGTCCATAGCGGCAAAGAGAGAGAATGAATCATTAGGAATAAGAGAAGTAAAGAGAGTGTCAAAAGAAAGACTCTGAGTATGAGTATGAAAGGAGAATATAGAATAAATAAAAGACTGTAATGCTACCAAGGGGTAGAATTAGAAGGAGGTACTGTACACCTTGTCCGGTTTTAATGTGTGGGAATTTGCGCAAGCTGTTTTATTTTTGGTACGCAAGCGCCTCAGAATTGTTACGCGTCCCGCCAAAAAGTATTTTTACCCTCTGTCCCCCCTCCTTTTATTTATCCCACTTGGCTTCGCTTATAAACATTGCGAGGGGAGATCCACTGAGGGTGAATTTTACTTATGGTAAGTAATAGAGAAAGAATGGAGGAGAGAAAAAATAAATCTGTGGGAATTCCGATGGTGGATGGATCACCCAGGAGAGGGAGAACTCACCACGTGGATTTTTCCCGCCAGCTAGAGGGTAAAGGTAATAATTGTTTGATGCCCAATGACGATTTTATAAGAATTGTTATGGGCTCTTTTGTTATTTCTTTTTTTTTTTTTCCTTTGGTCGTGATGGGGATGATGATGACAGAGATCGAGGATAATTCAGGTGGAATTTTTCGTGAGAATTTTATAGCAAGAAAAGCAGGAGGAAGCTTGATGACTTTTCTTTGTTGGAGATTAAATTACAAAGGAGTGAATTGTTGGGTAATTTTGGTTTTTATGTCTTGATTTTTGAAGAGAGTTGGATGTAAAGGGTGGAGATATTTTTTA
Organism: Cotesia congregata; assembly: GCA_905319865.3. Lineage (NCBI taxonomy): Eukaryota > Metazoa > Arthropoda > Insecta > Hymenoptera > Braconidae > Cotesia > Cotesia congregata. The sequence continues at coordinate 1,635,839 of CAJNRD030001118.1, read as the reverse complement.
GTTATTATTGTAGTTAGCGTGTTGATTGAGATTTAGATTGAAAGAGAAGTATTGTTGGTTAAATATAAAATTATTTTGAAGAAAACTTTGAGTTTTTATTCAAGAATTTAGCGTTTTTTTAGCAAAGATAAATTTGAAATTTTAGAGAAAAATTGAGTTGATTCAAAAAAATTGAAAATATAGTTTTGAAGGATATGATCATTTTTATTTAAACAGAAAAATTCTTGAATCAAATAAAATTTTTATGAATTGAGAACAATAATTTCTTTATTTAAGAATTTTTCTACTTAAGTAAAAATAATCAAACTCTTCAGAGTGATGTTCTAGGTTCAGATCAAAAGTATATTTTTCGTTCATCTATTCAATAAAATTTTAAATCAAAAAGCATCATTCTTTAAGAATTTTTATATTTTCCATTTAAGAAAAACTTGCCATTTAATTTATCAAAACAAAATTAAATTTTGAAACGTTAAAAAAAATTTTAAAAATCAATTCTTTGATAGATTAAAAATATTGACGGAGTAAAAATGAACTCCAAAAATCAGACAAGTAATTCCCTTTAATTTGGAAGAATGTAAGTTATTTTTTGTAAAATGATGTTGAAATCTCAACTATAAACTACTAGCCCCTAAAAATGTAATAACAGATCGTAAAAAATCAATATTTATATACATAACATGTAGAAATGTAGATAGTGTGATGTTATTGTTGAAGTAAACCTTTTCTACCTGAAATTTAAATATCCAAGGCAAACGCGAGGGCATTTGCATGTCTTCACCCTCTTGACCATATATATTAATGCGCAAAAGTTCCATACAGGCCCTCATTCTTGTATATCTGTACATTGTTCGAGTACAGCACGCGCTTATATTTCTTACGAGATAAAGTGCGTTCAGGTGCGCACGTGTGGGTATTTGAGCGAATACCTTGACAGAGGGGTAGAAAAAAGGAGGCAGCTAATGTGCCGGCATAACAGCTGCTCCAAAGATTATTCTCACGGGTCCAAAAGCTAGCCCGAGACAATCGAACTTGATTCCTGATGGCTGATGGCTATGAACAGAGAGAACTTTACTTATATTAGTTTATTGACTGTGAATAGAAAATTCTAATCTACCCCTTGGAGATTCTACGTTTTGATTTGGATCTTTAAATAAAGTCAGTTATTTACACTTTGATGTTCACAAAAAAAATTAAATATCTAATAATATTACAGCGGTAAAATCGTTAGTTCAACTTTTGACTAAAGAGCCAAATTTTTCTTGAATCAAACATTTTTTTTGATTAGCCGAAAAATTTGAAAGTTATCTTAAAAAATTTTAATTATGATTGTTATTTTTTGAAAATCTTTAAAGCAAATTGACTTTAAATTATAATCAGATCTAACGAATGACATATTTCGTTAATTGATAAAAATAAAAAAAAAATTAAATGATTAAAGGGAAAAATTCTTGAACCAAAAAATGATTTTTCAAAATTTGATCATCTTACATTTAGCTAAAAAATTCTTAAATCAAATAAAATGTATTTAATCTTAAAAAATTCCTCATTTAAGAATATTTTGGGTTGTTTCAAGATGACCATACTCTTCAAAATTATATTTTTGATTCAGATTAAATGAAAAGTTGACTAAAAATTGAAGGAATAACTTCCTTCTTCGGAAAATTATTAATTTTCAAATCTAAAAAATAAAATGAAGTAATAAATCATTAATAACAATTTCTTAATATACATTTAATTATGAAAAAGAATAAATAAAAAAAATCACTTATTCACGGTTCAAAAACTATCTAGAGTACCAAAAGTCATTAATAAAACGTCTGATTGTCACTTGGTTTGATTAATTGATGGTATATCTTGAGATCTTTAATTAAATTGCTATCATCAGCCCATACCGGTCACTCTTTAATCACCTTTAAGTAGTTTCTACTCACTACTTCAATAGCTACAATAAAATACGGTCTTTAATTAAATGAAAATCATACTTTCGTGGTAAAACAAACAACGAGAAATACAAAACAATAAATGAATAAATAAATAAATGGTGATTCAATTTGAGTTTATTTTGCAGATGTTTATAGGTTTTAGGTCACCAGGAACAGAATGTAGAGTCCCGCGAACCTCCTGGTTGCATAAAAGATCGAGTGTAGCTACTGCGTATCCTGCATAATTCATAATATTCTCTCCATTTATATCCGATGCATATTATTACTCAGAGAGTCAGTCTGATACATCTTGCCAGATCAGCTTCGATCAAATTTAAAGTTAGCGTAAATACAAAGCGTGTTCTTAGAGTTGATGATCAAAATCAAAGCCTCAGCTAGGATATTATATACATTTTTTTAAATAATCAAAGGATCAAAGCTCGGCTTATCGATGCCCCGTAAATAAAATCGTTGTCTAGAGATCGTCCCGCATCGATAGGTAGTAGAATAATAAGTGTACTGAGAGTATGTACACTTATTTTTTATTTTAAATAAGTGAAATTTCGATCGGGATCTTGCCGAGTAAATTCTTTTCCATTTTTAAGATTTTTGCTTTTATTATTTTTTAAATTATTTTTTTTATTCAATTTTTGGACAATTTTGGAGCGAAAGATGCAAAAGAAATTTTTTATTACATTAAATCTATATTTTTTTTATTGTTTATAGATGAATACATAAAAAAAAATAAAAATCATAAATTCATCGGATCGGTTGAATTCTTTTGTTCAAAAAATAATAACGATAACTTTTCGCTAAAAACAGTAATTTAAAAAACTTTTAAAAAAAGGTATTTCTCCAATTGTCTACCGTAATTATTGTTTACTTCTCTGGCAATTTGACCGAGCGCCAAAATAAAATGTATAATAATTTAAAAAGAATTTTATAACCGGTTAAGAATGTGAAATTGAGAATGACAAAATTTGTTCCACGTAAATGGGGGCGCTGCGTGATTCTGTCAAGGTAAAAACATTTAATTTTCGGTAAAATAGTTTATTTAATTGTATAGGCGTGTATATACTTTGTCTGAGTTGGCAAAAATCGATATATTGTGCGGGTGAATAAGAGCGATAGTTTCTACCACTGGGCTCTGTGTTGTGTAATTATATATTGGTTGACGACGGGTTGACCACGAAACACAAACCAAGAAGCTACTAACAGTTACTATCTTGCTCTCTAGGTCAGATGATTCTATGCTATTTCACTTGATTACATTTATTATCCAAGTTAAATGCTTCTCAAATACTTTGCTTCGAGAAAGTATTTGCCAAGTATTTTTTAACAACCCCCTTTTGAGACAATCGCTTTCAATTATTCGTCAAACCCTAAGACTTCAATTTAATTTTAACATATTATTTCGAAAACCTATTTTCGGCTTACCTGCATTTTACAAGAAACAATTTTCACGTTAATTTTTTTTTTTTTTTTTCAAATTTATGCTTTAATCAATCCCTGAAAAAAATTATGGATATATTAAGTCATCCAGAGTAACTAAGAATTTTTTTTTCTACTGTATAAAATAAAAAAAACAGTTTATTATAATTTATTAACTAAAAATTAACTTAATATTCAATAAAATAAATAAACAATGTCATATTAGCTTCTTAAAAAAGAAAAAAATTATTTTCATCTTCTAACTTATAATCTAAAAATAAACTCTCTTGTAACGAGACAAATCAGCAACAATGCGCCACCTATTGGAGATTTTAAAAACTAACTTTGGCTAAAAAATTATTTATTGACATAATGGACCATATCGAGCTACATATTTTTTTTTTTTTTTTTCTGATATATATGTTTTTAAACTCGTTATTTATCTTCTTACGCCTACGCTTGATAACACAGATCATACGTATCTGGTGACCTATAGCGTTTATTTTGAAATTAATCTATATTTAAGAAAAACACAGTCTATCTAAATAAATAGATAAATAAATGCATGCATCACAGAATTAAATTAAATATTTCCACACTCTTATTTTAAAATAATAAGTTATTTGTTCGTTAACTTATTAAATAAGTAAATATTTTCATTAATTAAGAATTAAGGCCATTTGCGGTTCATCGAAATTTAATTTAAATTTTTATTCATGTTTTACTAATTTATTTAATCGTTATCTTTATTACTTTAAATATAATGTGTTGAAATATTCAATTCATTTTTTATAATAAATATTTAACTAATTAGCAATTTTTCTTTAAGCAAAATAATTTTTTTAAAACGCAAAAAAATTTCATAAATTTCTAGAATTAAAAAATTTATAATACTTAAATAGATTAATTAATTATTTATCTAACAAAAATCATAAATAATTTAATGACAGTTAAAATAATTGAAAGTATCATTGAGAATCATTATAAAAAATTATTTATTATATTATTAACTACTAAAACGTTAAATTATAAAATATACGACTGGTAAAGAGTCTTATAATTAAATTCGATGAGTCCAAAACATTCCGTTTGACTTATGTGCTGACCATGACGTTCAATTGGTATCAATTTGTTAAATGTACCAATTTGTTCGATTATTTGTACTTGGATCTAGTGGGTGGCTCAATAAATCATAAAATGATCATCCGTGGCTTGTATCGTTAAAGCTTATTAATCAATAAAACAAATAGTGTTTTTATTGTTATTAATTCAAGTCTAAAACCTCGAAATAATAATAATAATAATGATAAAAATAAAATTTAAATGAACAGGGCGTCTTGAACCTCTGTGGGACGTGTTAAAGTGTTATTATGTTGATATGTGTACAAATCGACAGCATTATGCTGTACTGTGTGCGAATGACACGAGAAATCTCGGAACGATACGACGACTGACTAGTTACGTAACATATGACATTACCATACCGTTGCATGACATGTACGCATGCATGCACGGGTTCATAAGACTCACAGCTCCCAGCTGTACGCAATGAAATATAAATCCTTCTATTCCATATGTATTATACTTGTATTTGTATGCTTTAGTCTACAAAACACATATTTTATATTAATATATTTGCAATGTACTTTTAATCCTCATATTACATTTTTTTATGTCACTTATAATCAAATTTCTAGCTTTAAAATTTAAATGAAAAAAGCAATCGAGAATTTGAAGAAAAACTTCAATTATTTTTCTTTTTTGTTACAATCTATCCTTTATTCAAAATTCAAGCTCTAATTTTGACCACACAGATAAAAAGAAAAATTACAATTTTTAATGTAACGTGACGCTCCGTGTAAAAAATTGGAAAAATTACAGTTTTAGATTGTAATTATTACAGATTTTGCAAAAATTACAGTGTAAAATTTAAATATTACATTGAATGCTTTAAAAATTAACATTCAAAGTTTGAATTTAGAAAAATGTTACTTCAAACTGTAATTTTTCTAGTTTTAAATACGACGGGACACTTTAGAATTTAGAATTTTGTTTATTAATGCGAAAGGCCCATGCCAAATTTCATTACATAGTAAATACATTTATTACATAAAGAAATATATAGTTTTGAGTACATAGAACAACTATATAGGTAAGAATATTTGTTAAGATAAATTTGGTTTAGGATTACATCGATATTCATTTGGTAAATAATTGTTAGAAAGCAAGGATTTAAGGTATAAAGTCTTAATTTTACTTTTACTTAAAATTAGTTCAATTAGAATTTTATGTATTTTGCATTGAGATCATCCTTATCGCAGTCACAAAAGGATTAAATTTTTCACTTAGTATACTGTATTTGAGATTTTATCAAGTATTTACTCTTCATTTGACGCTATTCTATTTGTCAAGATTCAATAAATAATTAAAGACTTTTTTTTTGTTCATCCCAAAGTCTTATTACAGTAAAAAAAGATTTTTCCAAATAGTTCATAGCAAAACTTATTAACACTTATTACTATTTATAATGTAATTTTTTGATTTTTCTTTTTTCCGCGGCAAAGTACCTTTTATTTAATATAGAAAAAAGTCTACATAACAAAGATCCTTTTTTCAATTTTTGGATGCCACGCAGTTCAATCCACTTCATCCCCCATCATTCATAGACCAAACATACGTCGCAAATCCAGCAGGTTTGTGCTCGCCCCAAAGAGGGGATGGAAAAATAATGAAAGAGGGTGTGTTCTAAACATGAATTTCTTGGTGGCGTGGGAACTTACAGAAGGGCGGTTTCCACCCCTAGGAATCCAAACTCATCATTCCTGGAGTCTCCTTCTCCATCTTCTTCAGTAGTAAGAAGGTTGCGCCAGCATTAACTTCTCAAATTCATTAACTCACAAAATTATCGTCAAATTTTGACTAAAAAAAATTAAAAAAATATAAACTCTATTATTTTAAATAAACTTTGATCCAAAAAAAAATTTCTTCTTGCTCTAAAACAAAGATAAAAATGTTGAAATTTACAATAAAGTGAAAAATGGGCCAAAAATAAATAGATTAAGATAAAAAAATTGTAAACAAGCAACAAAATCTAAATAGTTAAAGATCTTTTGATTTAATGTTGTGTTACATGTTTTGTTTTGTTTTGTAGCACATATGTGGACATATGTGTACGTTCTGTTCGAACACTAAGAGGGCGGTACGTTGGAGAGGAACGAGGGGAACGGAACCCCACTACTTGGTCTATTCCCCCACTGGGTGAACTGTCGCGTGTCTGAGCTCCCACTCCTCCTACCATCTTGCATCCACACATGTGAAATGTGAATCTCTTGATATCTCGCGTGGAGTGCATTCGACCCTGTAACAACTCTCCGGTGTGGTATAGTGTACTTGTACTTGTACTAGACGTGAAAGGGACGACAGTGACTACTTTTCAGGACAAGTACCCAGTCTCCTCCCTTTCCCCTACCGATAGAGGGTGAAAATTGTCCCGGGTGGGGAATAAGAGGGAGGCTAGGGAGTCAACAGACCGAGAACAACACCGAGAAGAGCTTGTAGGTGTACATGCCACCAGTTGCGCGTACTTCACCACACCAGAGTACACACGGTGATTTTACTTGAGTAGAGTAGATGCTTTCTTCCATCCAAGAGTCGCCAATTATTTCAGCTCTGACTATTATTATTTTTATTGCAATTGACATGTGCGATTTTTCATTTATTTTCAAGTGAGGAAATTAAACGAGTGATTTGTGGTTGAGTGGATTTTTGTGATAGTGGATTTTATATTTATCTGCCTCAATCTATTTGACGCTTGTTCTTAGTGAATACAGATGAAGATTACAAGGAGATAAGGAGCTGGCAGAAATTAGTATCCAAACGTCGACCAGCAGAGTCACGCTGCTTTCTATACCTAAGGTGAGTTACTTTTTTTTTTGTTTTGATCTTGTGAGCGTTGTTAGTTGGTTGGAATTTGGCAATTTTAATTTTGCTATTGATTTAATAAGTTAAATTATTTAAATTTTTATTGAAATAAAATGAAGTTAAAAATTAAAATTTTATACACTTGCACTGAAAAAAAAATTAATTTGTTTCAAGAGAAGTCTTTAGAATTAAAAAAAATTTATTATGACAAGTATAAAAATTCTTAAACTCAATTTTTAGTAAATTTAACAAATAACTTCAATAAATTATTTGTCTTGATTCTAGAAATTGACGGTCTAATTAGCAATTTAACTTCTTATTTTTTAGAGGGTGATTTTTTTAACATTTTGATGTAGCAATAATCCAATTATAAATTATTTGAATGATTCAAACTAAAATATTATACTTTTATTAGATATTAAATGGTTTTTTAAAGTGATAATAAATTTTAAACTAATTGTTTTTTTCGTGCAAATGGAAGATTCTCTAAAATTGAGTTAGACAATTTGGTAATTAGAACGTCGAAATAATTTTTCTCTTGAATTAAAGGAATTTTTTTTCAGTGGGTGTTGGATTATTAAAAATATGAAAGCTATTTGTTGACAAATATTTGTAAAATTTAAAGAGAATTTCGAGGAAAAAGTCGGGAATTAAAAGAACAAATTTAAATATGATTTTTAAAAAATTTCTATGACAACACTTTATATGTTATGAAGTACTATATACAGTGTTTTTTTGTTTAAAAAAAACTCAAATCTTCTAAAAATTTTTTTTTGTACTTAATTAAAAATTTATTGTTATTTAATTATTAAATTTTGAATCATCAATTTTGTAAGAAAAAGCTTCAAAAATTTTTTCTGGCGTAAAAATATTTTTATAAAAAAAATTGATTATTAATTTTTTGGAGTAAAAAACATTAAGTACCCTTTTATAATATTTTTAGACAAAGTGATTTTTTGTTAGATACAAAGAATAAAATATAAATATTATCCAGTAGTTTTTAGTAATTTTAATGATAATTGCGTATTTAATTGCGAGACGAAAGGATATTTAACGGAGGGTTTTGTGAAGAATTTATAGGGCAAAATATGTGTAATATAATTTGGTTTGGGTTTGAGTAAACGGCGAAGTAAAAAAAATGGCAAAATGTTGCGTGCCGAAACTCGTTCGTTCGGGACGCACGAATGGAAAGTTAAGTAAAGAGACTACTATACGTATGATCGTGCTATGCGTGAGCAAGGATATATGCAGGCCCAAAGTCATGCATCCGAAACAACCGTGTTGCACTTTAACTCTGCTCGCAAGCATCTTTAAACCGCAACCAGCAACAGCTCCCTCCTGTACTGAAACTGCACATGCTTTTGTACAACAGTCCAAAGAAACGCGAGCGATATAATACCTTTTTTTACTTTTGTTATTTACATATTTTTTACTGACAGTTCATTCACCTAATAATTTTTTTTTTTTTCAACTTTATAAGGATAAAATATTGTTCAATTTAATATTCATCAAGGAACAATGTGGCTTTACTTGGTAGTTTTTAATTAATAAATATCGCAAGTCAATCATTCGGAACTTTGCCTTTTTCGGGATAATTAAAACCCACTTTTAAGATATACGTTCCGGCTACTTTATCGTGAGCCCACGTATAGTCGTGTGTGTCAGTATTATTTTTTAGGGCGGACAATGTCTTGACAAGCCTTGAATTATCCTTGGCCCGACAATTTTTTTTTTTACAGTTTAATTTTTGAGGAATTAAAAAAATTTCTTTTGAGCCAAATTTTAAAAAATTTACTTGCAAAATAATTACAAATGTCGACAAATTTTGAAAAAAATTTTCATAAAAACTCGTCAAAAATTTTGCGGCGAAAAATTGAATTATTATTTTTTTTATTAAAATTCTCACAATTCCCATAAGGGCGTACATAAGAATTTTTTGAACTTCTGGCTATAAAAATTAAAAATTATAATATCAAATTAGATTTTTATAAATAAAGTTTTCTTTTTTTTAATTTCGACGTTTTGGCCTCAAGTTTTTTTAATTTACAATTTTTGTAGCCAAAATTTCTCTTTTATATTCGCCTTTTTGGCTATGAGAATTTTTTTCCTTAAAACCAAAAAATGCATACCGACGTTCTAATTAACAAATTGTCTACCTCCAGAAAATCTTCCATTTGTGTGAAAAAAAAAATTAGTTCAAAATTTATTATCACCTTAAAAAACATTTTAACGTCTTATAGAAGTATAATATTTTGGTTTAGATCATTCAAATAATTTATAATTAGACTATTGCTATATCAAAATGTTACAAAATTACCTTCTAAAAAATAAGTTAGACCAATTGCTAATAATACTTCAAAAAAATTTCATTTTAATTGCTAATTAATTTTTACAATCTAAAAAAAAATTCAATGTTTATAATTATAATTAACACTCATTTAAATGTCTGCCTTTTTTATTCAATCTCAATAATTTTAAAAAACTAAATTTTTTCACACAAAAAAATTCAAAATTTATAATAATAAAGCCGACATTTTTGATTTTTTTATTTTGCTTAATTTATTAAATATTTTTAAAAAATTGCACTTATAGTTTTTGAAGTTTTTAACAAACGAAAAAATTTTTTTTTAATAATTCTTTAATATAAAAAATCTTGAAATGTTTTTTATTTTCATTTAAAATTTACAAAATAAAAAATTCACTAATTTCAATTGCCCAAAAAAATATATTATTCCTAAAAAGCTAAATAACGAATTTTTATATTGTGAATAAAATTAGTCAAGCATATGAGAATGACTCGCGAATAAAAATGTGAGCAGCTGCGTGGGGGTTCAATTCACATTTCTTTATCCACCCATACAATTTTTTTTTTTTTTTAATATTATATTATTCGTTGTGTATTTAAATGTACAGCAATGCGAGTAAAAGTAAGATAAAAAAGTGTCTAAGATTTTGATAAACGATCGGCCGTCGGTGGCATTGATCCCGCTGCTGGTCTTGACTAACAAAACCAAGACCAAGAATCAATAAAAATAAACAGTTAGATTACCTGCTGCAGTATTTTATTTGCGCAAGACTAAGACAAGCTGAGACATAAAAAATGCTTTGGAAAAAGATTGGCAAGAAGCGCCGGGTGCTTTGGTCCAAAAAAGATTCAGTAGCACGTGCCCCATTGAGTTATACAAACCTATAGTATTCTATAAGTCGGTCCTTTGCACCCTCGCCGTAACTTAAACCTTCTCTGTCGACAGATCCTCCATCCTCTATTTCTATCGTACATTGCATATTACATCGGTAGTTGGTATTTTCTATACAGGCCCATCATCATCGTCATCATCATCATAATTCCAAAAAGAGATCCATGACCAAGCTCTATTCTTTAGGTACACCGGTACGGGTTTTAAATTTTTTTATCCGCTCTCCTCATTGCGCTTTATCTTCTTCTATTATATTTATTTTATTTTATACATCAAGACGTTACAATCCAAGTGTCTCTGATCTTTATTTTGGGGAGCGATGCTCGGTACTATTTTATTTCATATATACTAGTCGAGTATCTTTCATCCGCACGTGCGATGTCTGTTACTCAGCATATTATTACATGGATTGTAGCTTTCAATGGAGATGTATCTAATTATTTCAATAGATATATCATTTTTATAATTATTAATTTTTTAAACCTTATTCAAACAATGAGTCACTTTTGTTTCTTATTATTAAATTATTATGAAATAAAAACATCATACTAGCAAAAAAATTTGGAAAATCCAAAAGTGCACGCCTCATAATCTCATTTTCTAAAATAAAATTGATTGAAATAAAATATAAAAAGCAAAATAATAAAAAACAGAAAACACTGCTATGGTTTAGTGGCGCCATAACTGCAAGGTGAGGAAAAAAAATACTAAAATAAAATGTCTAGATAGAAATACAAAAATATCCACAGTCATATATTAGTTTTTTATAAATAATAACTTAATGACAGTGAATTGAACGCTCATATTAACTAAGAAATTCTGTCGTGTGTTACTTTAGATAATTAAAAAAAAATTATTCCGGTACGATCATTTTTTCGACCAATTTCTCTGCCACATACACCCATTCATCCACGGACGTCCAAAAAAGATTATGTTTAATGTTATTATTTATTATGTTAAACAAAAAAATTGTTATTGAAATATATTTTATGTACTTGAAAAATTATTTGACTTGACATAAGTGTACTCATTTTAACCTGTAAGTGCGATATAAATAACAAAAAATCAATTTCAGTTTCGAGAAAACAGCTTTTTTCGAAATGTCGAGAGTAGAGCACAACCTCAACGCTTCGCTTATGAGGCGTGCAATTGCAGTCACTATGTGACCACTGTGACTTGTGAATTATAAATAAATAAATTTTGCTGTATTAAATAATGACTTTTGTTAAATTGCACTGTACTTTCTTAAATATTGACCTTTTTAAAGATATAAGCCCATCCCGATGTTACACTCATCAAGAGCTTTCATTTGAGTACCCACATACATTATTGATATATTTTTCATGTATACATATATATAATATATGTAATATATATAAATGTATGAAAAATTGATGTGGGTACTCAAATGAAAGGTATCGATGAGTGTAATGTTAGGATGAGCTTATATCTTCAAAAATATCATTAGTTGACAAGATACAAGGTCAGTTCTTAATTATTGACATTTTTAAAGATATAAGCTCATCCTGATGTTACACTCATCAAGAGCTTTCATTTGAGTACCCACATGCATTTTTGATATATTTTTCATATATACATATATATAATATATATAAATATATGAAAAATCGATGTGGGTATTCAAATGAAAGGTTTTGATGAGTATAATAACATCAAGATTAGCTTATATCTTTAAAAATGTCAATAGTTCTCAAGATACGAGGTAATTTCTTAATTAAGTATCTAGAGATAGAGCATTTTCGATAGCAGCCTAAATAATTATCATCATAAATTGACTATCGATGAGAATGATATGAAATTTTGAAAAGGCACAAATTCAAATTAAGACACTAAATTTCACTAAAGAAACCAATTTTATGACAATCCTGGAGACAAAATTTTTCTTATTTTCTTAATAATATATATAAAATAAATTGGAGTAATTTTTAGTGGATTTAAATGACCCTTATGGTTATCATTTAAACTATAAAAGTGTATTTAATGAATGAATTAGTAATTTAATAAGGATTATTATGTCTTAATACGAGTACTGAGCTCTTAAGGCGTCAAGGAGGTCCTGATAATTGTCGATTATATTTTTCCCGATAGCGCTCGCGACGGAGAAACAAACTAAACCACTTAACAGATGATATGAGCATAAAAAACAAAGATAAAAAATGAATCATTAAAAACATTAATTATTGAGTTTATTCACCAATTTGGTTATCAATTAAAATCCATATCTCAGCTGATAATAATAATTATAATTATTCATTCAACTATTTTTAAAATTAATTTTCCTGCCTCGCGCACCAAAAATCACCAAACAAAGTACCATCAAATTTGTCAGTTTAGCAACTAATCATCTAAAGCCCAGTACCATAAATCTTAAATCAAAGTATCAGAGTACAAGATATACTAAATGTTCAAATGTGTCTATATAAAAGAGTAAGAGGGCGGAAGGACCCCAATACAATGTAAGAAAACTAAACACGCCTTTTGCTTCCACAAAAGCTGTTGCTGTTTCTGTTGTAGTCAAGCTTGCTATTCCATTTAGCCGATGTAGCGGGTGGTGTGTCGACTTTTATCTCCGGGCCTTTTGGCTAAGATCGTTACATAGGTTTTCACAGTAACAATAACAATCTAACAAGACAGCTTCTGAATGACCACCCGCCACTGTTTGGTCTATTTTACGATCGATGGATAATGCCCGCTGCATGAGCTGACAACCTGATGGTCAGTTTCTCCAAACATTTTTCATTCTACGGGTCCAAAATAGCCCTAGACATAGAATCTATAACGATAAATAACATCAATGATCAATAGTAGTAGTACATTGATTGTTATTATTATTATAATAATGATATAATGATCCTAATAAGAATAATATAGATTTTGTTTACGTTAACCGCAACGGCAATAACTAATATAGTAACTGGACTATGTTTTTTTGAATAATAAATTGACTAATAGAGTTAAATAAAATGTTTCGGATGATTAATTAGATTTTTTTAAGACCACAGGGGGCGTTTTATTCACGTGAGTCCTTCGTCTCGATAAAAAATAATGTTAAATTACAATGAGCGCCTGATGTTACTCCCCGCGAGTAATCTCTGCGTGATTTTAATTCCATCTCAGCGCTCATTTGCGCACATGTAGTAACACAAGGTATTCCATTATTTTTTATGGTCGGAGAAAAACTAACTATGTAACTTTCGAGAGAAATTATTCTGATGACCGGTTTTTTGTTTCGAGAATTCGCCTCTTTAATTTCATACTCTTGAATCATTGTTTATTTTATTCGTATGCATAATTCAACAGAACGATCTTCAGTCGGCAAAATCAAATTTTTTAACAGTATAGTTCTACACGGGAAGAAATTTCTGGGAAAATTTACGATACAACTATTGTAAACCTGGACTGTACCTTTATTACTATTAATTATCAAATATTTTAGAAGAAAAAATACTATTTAGATAGCGTAGAGGGAGAGTCTCTGGCTGCCAACACAGAGTTCTGGGTTTGATTCCCAGATAGCACGAAAATATTTTATTTGTTTCTTTTTTCGATTACTGTACAGGTACCAATTTGTGCAACCTTCTATCTCTCTCCCTCCCTAATATTTCTTTTAAAAAAACCAACTGTGAATTTTTACAATAGTTGAATTGTAAAGTTCACAAACACATATTGTATAATTTGCTCTATAGTATTCGACTTTTTAAAACTCTTGCTAGTCTTATTTGTTGAATAAAATTTACAATAGTAGATCGTAAAAATTACTAAATGAGAAGTATAGTCCACCGTTACTATTTTATTTAGTAAAAATTACAATAGTAGAATAGTAATAACTCCTTCAATTTTCTTCCCGTGTAGATAGCTGAACAAAATTCCTACTTTAGTGTGTCAGTTAACGTCATATATATAATATTATCTAAATACAATTATCCAAAGCTCAATTGATAAGAAAGTTAAATTGATTCCAGAGAAAAAAATTTTTAACCAAAAATAATTTCTTGGCTCAAAATTTTTTTTTCTTGACTCAAAAAAATCATTTTCTTTAGCTTACACAGTATTTTTAGCTTAAAATTCATATTTATACCGTCGAAATATACATTAATAAATAATAATAAACTTAAAACTCTATCTACTTACTGGTCGTAGAAAAAAAATCCCTAAAAAACAAGCCGTCACATGGAATGAACCCCTTAAAATTATATTTTTGATTTAATTATTGATGTAATTATTTACAAGCAAAGTCAACCCTATTTTGGGCCATAATTATGTGAAAAATTAACTTTTTCAAATTTTTTGTTGATTCTGTTTGTTTTTACAGCAAATTTATGCCAAAAAATGTCGTACAAGAAAAAATAAAGATTTCGATAGCTTTTTTCCCTTTAAAAGTTGGAAAAAAATTTTGGCTTTCATATTTTTGGATAAAATTTCTATTTTATCTTCTTTTGATATTCTTTATTGAAAAGTACATAAAAAATCAAACATTTAAAAAAATAAAATTGTTTAATTTTAATTAAACAATTAATTAATAAAAAAAAATTTATCATGGCTTATAACTCATAAGTGAAATTAAAAAAAAATATTTTTTTGGAGTCAACCATTTTTTCTTACTGTAAAAAAAATTTTCTTGACCCAAAGCTTCTATATCGATCGAATTCGTAGTGCAGAAAATTCGTACGTTAATACGTGAGAACTCCCCCTCTAGCACGAGCCGTCATCTCTCTTCATCCATTTCATTGTTGTTATTATTCATTTCATTCATCTTTTATATAACGGTCTAGTGTCGTCCAAGGTAAGGGCAAAGGTACAGCCGTTGTGCGAGAGATCTTTATGTAAGATCTCTGCCTTCTACCTGGATTTCAATCTCACTCTCTTGCACTTCCTCTCGTTCGCTCTTTTATTCTAAGCCCCGATCTCGGTCCTTCCTATCCTCCCTTTGCTTCAATCTCGTGCTCGTTTTTTCTTTGGCTTCAGCACACGCCCTTGACACCGAGGGTGCCTGCGGTTTTCTCTGGGTGTTTTTTTACCGTGCAGCCCGGCATTTAATTCTCAATCTCAATAGATCTATTCTGGAGCAGAGAAAGAGAACGAGCCAGATATACAGATGAATGTCGCAGCCCGAGGTGTCGAGAGGTCATACCATTCTACACCCCACATCTTGTACCAAGTAGCCTAATTTATTACCAGTACTTATAAGGATCAATCGTAAATAGTAAATTAAAAGATCTCTTTTAAGTCTTTAATCCTCAATTTAATTTTTTTTTATTCGCATTAAGGTCTTTACTTATTTTTACCGAGAAAATTTTTTGAAGATGAAAAAAAAATTAATTCTGATAAAAATTCTTGAACTAAAAAATTTTTCTTTGCTCTTAAAACAAATCTGCTTATCAAATTTATAAAAATAAGTAAAAAAATCCGATAAATAATTTGAATTAAATTTTTTCTTATTAAAAAAAGTTTCAAGACAAAAAATTATTGAATTTTACGACAGTTAAATTATTATAAAAAAAAAAAAATTAATTAAAAAGTTCCACAAGTGAAAATTAATAAAATCTACAAGTGAAAATTTTTAGAAGCGTTTTTTTTTTACTGTACGTGATTTGTTATTAAAATTGACATAATTTTTATTTAACAAAATTTACTAGCTTTTAATAAAGCAAACAGTTTTAGCCAAGGGGTATTGTACTACCTTCCACTAAAATATAATTTTTTTAATTTCTGCGAACGCATACACCTTAACTACATAGACATAACGGTCTGTTAATGTTTTTTCTCTTATATTACATACTACCTACTATCCAGAGAGAAGAGAGGAGAAAACTAGCATGATGATCAGAGCCTGTCCCATATGATCCGGCGACGGACAACGGGTTATGTTAGTACAGTCTATCTCTATACGTATAGTTTTACGCACGTGATACGTCTTAGTCTGGCGACATAGAGAGTTAATGGCTGACACACTACAGAACGTTTACTTTTTTATTTATTTATTTATATGAACGCTCAACGGTGCAGTCCGACAGCTTTAATGTTATCGTTTTTATAAACCAATAGGCGGGGTATTGCAAATATAAGTCTTTTTCTATCAATATCGCAAATCCCCAGCAGAAATTAATATAAGTATATGGCTGTAATATTCATTTTCAAGTGCCGCCAATCAATTGGTCTCACCTAGACCAATCATTCGTGATTCGTTCTCGCGATCACTTTACTCTCGATATCATACAAGAGACTGTTTATTTTTTTTCTATTCCGTAGATCGAGAGTTTTTGTTGGCAATGTTTATCCGAGTGTGTCGGTTTAGATATATTATAGCGGCTTGCATTTTTTGTTTTAATCGTTTAGTGGCTGATTGAAATGAGCTGATTATAGTTTTTAGGTTTTTAATCTTGTTAATAATTTTGATTGATTTTTTTCACTTATTTACAAGTCATTTTTTAATATTATAAAAAGGATTAAGTGTTTGAAAAAATTAACGATTTAAGAAAAAAAATCTTGAATTAAAAAATCATTTCACTTTTATTTAATATTTAATTATTGAAAAAAACAAAATTTGACCATCTAAAATTAATCATAAAAATATTTGACGTCTAACAGAATTATTTATTTTATTAGATTTACAATTTATATGTCCTTTATAAATTTTTTTATTTATTTCAAAATTTTAATTTTATTATAAAATTTTTATCAAAGATACTTTATAATTTATTATTTTTTTTTTTTTATTCAAATTTCTACTATAATAAATAATAAGTAAAAAATATAAGACACAAAATTTTCCTCCAAATATCTATCTAAAAAAATGATCGAAAAATTTGCAACTCTCAAAAATATTCCAAAAAATTTTATTCATATAAAAAAAATTAATATCCCAAACAAATTGCGGTCTTTAAAAAATTCTAACTTGTAATGAATTAAAAAAAAAAAAAATAAACAAAAATGTGGGAGTTTACTAGAGTCATGATAGTTAAATTAAAAACACTGAGAATTATACGTTTCATTAGAGCGTGTCGTTTTTTTCTTTCATCTATATACACACACATACACCTTTTTCATAATTTTTTTTATTTGTTGGTTATCTGGTCGTTTTTTTCATTTAATTAAAATTGTTTTTGCTTGACGATGATGACGAGTATTCAGCGCCGGCGTCTCGAGGTCGTCGCGTAGAAGGGGAAAATCCTAATGAGCTCTCCCTCTTTTTCTACCTATAACTTAACATTATGTTATGTTACTTCCATCAGAGCCATACATACACACATATATATATATATATATATATATATATATATATATATATATATATAATATATCTATACATCTATAGACATGGAGTAAACGAGCAGGTGCCTCTGGTATGCGCCCCGCCTACGCTTTCCACTTGCCTCTTCGTGCTGACGTTTAGTTGCCGCCGAAGCCGCGTATTCTTTTTTGTTCCCGTGCCTTTGCTCCTCGTCCACCGTCTTCCTTCTTTTTACCTTTTTTATATCATCCACGTATATCTATATCTATATCTATATATATGTATTCTACATATATACGTGTGTATATTCTTCACCGACAACCGTAAATTTACCAACGACCTCCATTCGATGCGCCGGTACAATCAAACGACCGTATTATCATTACCTTTTTTTAATGCTTACACAATTTTTTTAAATGAAAACGATAAAAAATTTTGTTATAAAGCATCTTTAATGGATTACTAATTTTAATAAATTTTTAAGAGATACATACATATGTTTATTCTTTCATATAACTTGTAACAATTATCATATCGAGTACGATCCAATAAATTAGTTTATAAAAGTAAAATAGTGTTATTTATAAAAGCTAATTTAATTAAAAAGTAGAAAATAATTTTTTAAAATTCAAAAAATATTTTCTGATATGGCAATAAATTATTAATGTTCATATCGAGGTAAAAAATGGCTAATAAAAAATTAATATTCATTAAAAAAAAATAATATTCATGTATAAGAATAGCAAAATAGTACATTGTTATTATTTATTTTTTTTTAATGTATACTTCTATTTAAATAAATTTAGTAGATGATTAATGAAAAAAAATGTTAAATATACTTCTCAGGAGACTCGAAAAAATTATTTTTATTTTCTATATAAATATCTTAGATATAACTCTCTGATGGCGAAAAAATTTAGCGATCATGCGCCACCTGTTGAGGATCAGAGCATAGTAAATTTTTTTTTTTTTTTTAATTAAATTTAAATGAAAAATAGAGGTTCAAATCCTTTAATATCAACAATTGTAAATATTTTTTTAATTTTGATGATATTGGTCGTAACATTAATAAAAATTAATAAAATTATTGTATACTTCTATTTAAATAAATTTAGTAGATGATTGATGAAAAACAATGTTAAATATACTTCTTAAGAGACTCGGAAAAATTATTTTTATTTTCTTTATTAATATCCTGAATTTAACTCTCTTAGAGCGAAAAAATTCAGCGATCATGCGCCACCTGTTGAGAATTAGATCGTACTAAAAAATTTTTTTTAAAGAAAAATTAACAAAAAATTAAATTTAAATGAAGAATAGACTGTCAAGTCCTTTAATATCAATAATTGTAAATATTTTTTTTATCTTGACGATATTGGACAAAACATTAGAATAAATTAATAAAATTGTATTTTTAAATCCTCGATAAATCTTCGATAAATGTGCAAATTTTAAAATCAATCTGAGATTATTAAATCGGTAAAAAAAAAGTTTAAAAGTTCCGTTAGATAGAATCATAGATACACCTGATGTACGGTTCAAGCTAATAAATTAATCACTTATCAGAAAAAAGAAGAATTTAGTAGGAATAAAGTCAAACAAGTTAAAGAAATGGAAATTTATATTTATGGGGATACTTTTGAGTGTCGAAAGATTTTATTTGGTTACTACCAACAGCGATAACTATTCCATTGTAAATAAAAGAAAAAAAAGTAACGTTGCATTGGATTGTGTTAGAATTTAACTTGAATGAATTATAAATCCCAAAGGACAATAAATAACAAAATTCAAAGAAATTTATAAATTTTTGTGACATGTTTATTAACAGTTTTGACAGTTTAATTACGAATGTAAATTGTCGACGAATTTATTTTAATTCTATTCCGTGATTACGGATTAATAAATCAGAGATTAAAAAGAGAAGATGAGGGATTTTAAATGAAGATTTAGAGGTCTTAATACTTGACGCTATCAACTTATAAGTCCGCTGTTATCAAACTTGTCATTTTACATTCGATTACTGATAATTGCAATAAATAACCATAAGGAAATTAACCGATTAAATAAAATAGGAAACATTAATTTTAAAGCATCCGATAGTTATCTTTATCTTAATTTAAACTGTTTTTTATCCTGCTTTTGAGACCGGAAAATTTAACGATTAGCCGCTTCCGGTGGAAAATTTTTCTCTGGCGCTTATCTCAATGGAAGGCTTTGAGCTTATCAATTATTTTATTGTAATTAATATCATTTCTGTAATCAATTCGCGACTAATAAGTTTCAACCGTTTTCGTGAAAAAAATTTTTTGATCAGAGTCTTATCAGGTCATAAAAATTTCTTTAATAATTATTCACAAATATAATGTAAAAAAATATAGAAAATATTTAAAATAATTCAATTCTAAGAACTTTTTTAATTAAATTAAATCATTTGAGTTTTACTTATTTTTCAATTAATTCTCAACATAATAAAAAAATAAAATGTTAACCCCCTAAACAAATGTTTTACAAATTTCATCGCGAAACAATAAAAATGTATGTGATTAAATTCTTTCATACGTAATACAAAATAAATCTTTTTTTCTTCTCTTTACTGTTACCTCAAGTGGAAAGGTCGGACGACGGCCTACGTGGACACAAACAAAGCCGGAGCCTCAGCTCGTATAACAATAATAATAATAATAAGAATAAAAAAATGAAAAGTAAAGGGTAAAACTACACGCAGGTATATAATAATTCTATAAAAAAGGCACACGCGTTGCGTCGAGATTTAAAGTAAATACGGCGGCACGTAGGCGGAATCTACGTGCGCCTAGTAAAGTCGTCTCCTCGTAAATTGAAATTGCTCACGTGCATTTGCTTTGGCTTTGCCTCGGAGATCTACTCGGTAACCTCTTCCTCAATACAAAACACAAAAGTCTGTACATCAGCTCGAGGAGATCTTCAGCCTCAGTGTCTTCTTCTTCCTCTTCCTCTCATTCTTATTCAAGCCTTCGCAGAATACCGTATATACATAATACATTATACTATATCCTCGCACAAGTGTTTATCCAACTTCTTGTTCTCGCCATCCTTGAGAAGGCCTCAGAAGGTCGTTGTGTTTATCGATCAGGGTTAAGCGGATATTAAAAGTTTCCAAAAAATAAAAAATTTTCACTTATGGTCATATCAAATTTTATTTTATCTAAAAAAATTCATCTCAATTGACATTCTTAAATTTTTAATATATTTTATATATTTATATATATTACATATATGCATATATGAAAAATATATATAAAAAATGCATGTGGGTACTCAAATGAAAGCTCTTGATGAGTGTAACATCAAGATGAGCTTATATCTTTAAAAAGGCCAATAATTAAGAATTGACATTGCTATCTTGTCAAATAATGATATTTTTAAAAATATAAGCTCACTCCGACATTACACTCATCGAGACCTTTCATTTGAGTACCCACATCAATTTTTCATATATTTTATATATTTATATATATATTACATACATGTATATATGAGAAATATATCAAAAATGCATGTGGGTACTCAAATGGAAGCTCTTGATGAGTGTAACATCGGGATGAGCTTATATACATAAAATAATTAAATTGATAATTAAATTTTTTTCAGTAAAAAAATCTTCAGTCAATTTAATTTTTTTTGGCAAATATTTTAACGTACAATTATCTGCAACTACCAACAGAAAACTTTTCCTAAAAAATTTAGCAACAAGCAGCTTATTCTAAAAAATGACAATGATCATTAAATACTGCAAGCTGTCATCTGTCATACTTGGTACATCCACACCCATATAAAACATAAAATATAAGACATAAATGTCTTAATAAAAAAGCGAAGGCAAAAGCAAGCTGTTGCCATCATCCGCTGGTAATATCTGTTAATCATTAATAAAAAAATCGATGGAAAATGTAACCGTCGAACATACATGCGGGCCAGACATCCTGTCCAATTGCGCTTAAAAAAGTAAAAGACAAAAATTGGAGACTGTTATTTATAGTATTTATACCAAGGACATAAAAGTATCGGTATGCAATGTAAGAATCGGTTGTCTTCTGTCGTATGTAGAGTACCCTCCTACATTACACATTACACATTACAATCGTGGTGATACTCCTATCCGTGGAAGCCCGCAGCACCTGGGTCTGGCTCTGGCTCTGGTAGAGGTAGAGCACCTTTGGCCTTAAGAAAGAGGTCCTTATTCGCCCGAAGCAAGCACACGCCCGAGATGATCCAGCTGTTTGATCTTGCCCACGTGCTCTCTTCTCTGCTCTTTTATGTACAGTGTGTATTTGTACGTACACGTACATGAGATCTTAAATTTTTACTTTAGGGGACTTTAACGGCATCTGCCAATCCGATGTTTACTGTTTGCTCAGTTTCGTCATCGATCAATCGTAAGTGTGGAAAAAAAAAAGAAAATATGTGTCGATTTTTCATTTTTCAGCTTATTGTGGGAGTGTAAAAAAACTCGTCAAGAGTTTTCATTTGAATACCCACATCAATTTTTCATATATTTTGTATATTTATATATATTATATATATGTATATATGAAAAATATATCAAAAATGCATGTGTGTACTCAAATGAAAGCTCTTGATGAACGTAACATCAGAATGAGCTTATATCTTTAAAAACATCAATAATTACGAAATGACATTGTATCTTGTCAACTAATGATTTTTTTAAAGATATAAGCTCATCTCGATGTTGTACTCACCAAGAGCTTTCATTTGAGTACCAACATGCATTTT
>CAJNRD030001118.1:1448122-1605071 GCA_905319865.3 Cotesia congregata | reverse complement strand
AGTGTATGATTCTTTGCGCCCTCTTGTGGCGATATTTTCAACATAATCTTTGTGTTAAAAAGGGGTTACACAAAATTTGTGTTGAAATTTCAACACATATTTTGTGTCAACCGTTTTTAACACACAAACTGTGTTGATTTTACACAATATTTTTTACTGTGTAAGAAAAGAAAGGCTTAATATACTATTTTACATTTTTATTAATTTTAGTGTGATAGATTGTTTATAAATGAAGAATTATAAAAAGTATAGTTTCTCATAATTATCTATCCTAAAGATTCGTGTCGACCAAGCGAGGTTAAGTCGGCCATATTGATTGTAGTATTTTAATAATGAGAATACCAAGTTTTTTTTATATCCAGTAAACTTATTCCTATGGATAGTAAACTTTGGTATTGTTATTTTAGGAATACTTTTTTTTTTTAACCACAGGAAAAAGTTTTCTAGGAGGAAAAAAACTTTTTTTTCAGTGTATAAAATTTCATTGACAAAAAACGCAATTTAATTAATTTAATGAGAAAATCCTGAATGGCAAATTATAAAAAAAATTTTGATAGTGAAATCAGATGACCTGTGACAATTATTTAGCAAGTTAATTATGATAAAAAAATATTTTTTTTAATTTGTAATTGTAGTTTTTTAAAAGTGTCAAAATTTTAAAGTGAAATTTTTTAAAATTCCTTTTTATTCAATTAATTTATTTGTTATTATTAATTATTAATTTATTTTGGAGGAAAATTTTTAAATAGTGAAGTATATATGTCATATATATGATATAAAAATGAGTAGCATCACATATAATGCAGATGGAGTGGAGTTTTAGAGTAGTAGTAGTAGTAGTAGTAGTTGTCGTTGGATCAAGGAGGGGAATTACGGAGCGAGTATAACTGAGAGTTGAGGTAGAGTAGAGGGAAGTCGACGGCGCCCGAAGGTGAAACTCGCGAATCACCCGCCGACTATTCCGGGCCAACCAGTCGGCGCAAGACTGCGCTACTGGAAACACTATCTTGTCTGTGTTTCAAATTGTTATTATTGTTATAATTATTATTATTTATACAATTATTATTAATATTAATATCAATACATACATGTAAATAAAATATGTGAAAAAAAAAAAAATTATTTAAAAAAAAAGTTTGCTCAAAAAACTGTAATTTTGGAGTGAGCGTATTTTTAAGAACTCACGTGGTAAAAATTAACGAGTGGAGGATTTACAAATTAAAGTGCAATTTAAAGTGATGGACAATTTTAAAAATTATTATTATTATTATTGTAAATGATAAATGAATAATTAATTATAAATTACAAGATTATTAGTGAATAATAAAAATTAACTGGTAGCTTTTATCTGTCCGTCTCGCTACTTGCTGTGATAAAGAGGAATAGTGATTTGGCTGAGGAGCTACATTTAAATTAATATTGTAATAAATAAATAATTGAAATTTTTTATAAAATAAATAAATAGTGACGGAGTTGTTGTATTAGGAGTGTAAGGTTCAATTAATCACGCACGTTGGATGCTACGCACGAGCACGAGCCACTGACGAATTCCACCGGGTAAGGAGTAGAAAAATTCTAGAATAATTCAATTCCTATTTCAATTGCTATTGCAATATTACATACTTCTGATGTACTGAGTGATCTGGGTCACTGCTTTTTATTGAGGATCAGATGCCTCTCGTCTTTTTTATAATTAAAAGACATTTAGTTGGTATTTTTGTTATTTTTATTCGCTATTTTATCATAGTGAAATCAGATTACATGTGACAATTTTTTAGATTTTTTTTTACAAGTTAATTATGATAAAAAAATATTTTTGAAATTGTAAAAATTTTTTATTAAGTAAGTGTCATTTTTTATTCAATTAATTTATTTATTTATTGAGGAAAATTTTTAACTTTTTGCTGATTTCAGTGTCAAATTTTTATTCGATATTTTTTTGGAGTAATCTTTGAAGTTTTGATTGGAGAAAATTAGAATTATTCTCAAGCTAGCAAACATCTGATAATTTTTCCAAATAATTAGAATTTTTGACGAACAAATTTTTGTAAATTAAAATTAAATAAGGTGAGAAATTTATTGAAAAAATTACAAGTTAATTTTTTAAGATTTATGTTTGTATCAGTGAATTTTTTAATTTGGTACTCAAAAAAGTGTTTTAATTTTTAGAAAATTTTTTGTGAAGAAAATTAGTGTCATTTTTATTTTTAAATTTATACTAAGCTTAAATGAAATATCTGGTGATTTTTTAGTTTTTTAGTAAGAAAATATTTGAAAGATTGTATTAAATTTTTAAAAATTTAAGCTTATTAATATTTTAAATAGAAATTTATTTTACAATTGTCAAATATTGAATTTAATTAAAATTTTAAAATTAAACAAAGTGCTAGATGAGAAAATTTTATAAAATCAATAAATGAAAAATTACAATTTTTCAATTAAACTTAAATTATATCTGTAAATTTTTTTTCTCGTTAAAATAAAAAAAAATTATCAATTTTATTTTTCAAATAAAAAAAAAAATCACTCCATTATTTTTCTCCAAACAAAAAAATTCTAGTTTAAAACAAAATCTAAAACATTAAAATCCAATAAAAAATTCTGCCATGTATTCACTACCCATACTACCGACGCAAGTATAAAAAATATAAAATAAAAAAAAAAGTTATTTATGACAACACGATATAGATCTTTTCTGCGAGGGTGTACGTTTTATCACACCCTCGATTAAAAGAGTTCAATAAAGTACCGAGTAGAGTATATAAGGTTTATAGGTAGCATAAGTGTACCGAAGCGTCGTGATGTGTCGAGCGACGGAAGTGGAGCATATACAGATTCTTTATGTGATGATAGTTTGAGTGAACGGTCCTTGTTATTATTTATTATACAGTTTGCTATTTTACATTATAAGCGTGATTAGATAAGATGTACAATACTGATAAAAAAAAAGCCGAGCTTATACACAAGCTTTTATTATTAATTATTAATTATTGAAGCTCATATTAATGTTATCACTTTATACCTCCAACGTCCAGCAGTTTAGTGTGATTTCTGCAGGTACTTTTTATTATTATCATTATTATTGTTCACCACCATCATCATGTTGTATTAACATGCATGTGACAATAAACGCGTAGACACCTTTACGGTTAGCGAACACAACGCGTGCCGAGCGTCACGCCGTACGAGTACTCGGTTTCGCCTTTTAACCCTTTGACACTAGTTTACTACCATACCTATTATGTATTATATATATGTTACATACTTTACCTCTTTGTAGTTAAGTGAGAGACTCTTGTTTTAATTTTCTTTCTCTTGGTGTCTAACTACCAATTTATTTATTTATTTATTTATTCATTGTATGGTGTGTTGAGTTAAATTAATTTACGGAGGATCACGCAACGCTGTTTAGATTTTTTTTACTATCATAGATCATAATATATATCCTGTGAAGTAATGTTACAATGAAAATATTGTTGAGTTTGCAGTTTAGTTGTAATAAATAGAGATTTAAATAAAATTATGTAATTTTTGATGATTTTACTTTGATTTATTGATAGTTTTGTTAAAATTTATTTAATAGTTAGATACATTGTTTGTTATTAGGTAAATCTTGCAATTTTCTGTGATGGTAATCAATTATTATTTTGTTGAAAATTTAAATTGATTTTACGCTTTGGTATTTAGAAAATTTATATAGAAATTCATTAAAATGGCGTTTAATAAAAATTTTTAATTAAAAATTAAAGTATTAAAATAAATTAATACTTTGTAAAATACTAAATTTAAAGAGAGATAAAAATGAAACCTAATTATTATTATTTAATTAAAGATTTGAAAAATTTGAATAAAAAAAATGAATTTTTTTGAAGAAATGAAAGAAAAATGTCAAATATTAAGATAAAAAATTAAATTATGAAGAAAGTTTTTAAACGTTAATGAAAAATTGTTAGAATAATGGAATTTTTATTGAAAAAAAAAAAATTTTTTTGAGTGATTTAAAATTTATTAAAATAAATAATTTCTCTAAAAATAATAATATTTATTTAATGCCGTAAAATCGCATCGAATGTGAATTTTTATCCATACATGCTTGTAAATTAAAATAAAATAAATTAAAAAAAAAAATTAATAAAAAAAAATTAATTAAAATCAATAATTTATCTAAAAATAATTTTTTTAATTGAATTCGCTCAACAAAAGTTGGAGCAAAATTAAAAGTATTTGATATGACACTTAAGACCCTGAAGTATTAGCGAGTAAAAATGAAACATAAAAAATTCGAGTACGTAAATGCTCGTACAGACGTCACAAGTCGCAAGTCGCGTTTTAAAACCGATTGAGACAATGGAACCTTTCGAGTAAATTCACACGATTAACGACGTCTTCAGACCGCCGGACAACGTCAATAAACTCTGGCCTAAGTGTACCTCAATATAATACGACATACATATATCACTCTCATCACTCCTCTGTCCAACACTTATTTTATTTTATTTTATTTATAAATTAATAATAATAATAATAATAATAATAGCAATAAAAGTTTATTAAATAAAAATGTATGGGAATGGTTTGATTAAGCAGTAGCTGATTATATGGACCTACCGATTCGCGCAATTACGAGGAATGGATTTCCTAATTGCCGCTGTTGAGGATGATTGCTCACGTTCGATCATCCAGTGGCAGAACGGGGTATATATATTATATATAATACCAGATGTACGATATCACTTCAGACGGAGCTGTAGCAGTTATGCTTCTGCATTAACTTTGATTTACTTATTTTTTCGGTTTATCGGTATGTATACAGTGTACAGATACAATATACAGCCCCGAGCTATCATACTGCACAGATTAGAGATTAGATTGATAAAAATCTTACCGCCTCAGGATTTCAGGGGCCACGATTTCTACTTGCAAAAGCTTCTAGCTAAATTACGCGATACACACTAGCACCATATCATGAGAATCGGTGGATATTTTTATTTTTAGTTCTATTTATTAATTGGAAAAATTTTTTACCATCCTTAATTAACACAATTTTATTATAAAAGTTTTTAATTCAAAATTTTAAGGATTTAAGATATAAAAAATTATATATAAGATATTTTTTTGTTGAAAATTAAATTTTCCTTGTCAATTTGCTTGTATCTCTCGTTCTTATCACAAAAAATTTTATAAGAAAAAAAATTTTTCATCCTTTAATTAAAAATACAATTCCTAAAATTTTTAAATTTAATTGTGAATTAAATATTAGAGATAAAAATAATTAGGAATCTTTTTTTTAAGAAAATTAAATTTATTACAAAAAATTTAAAAAGTCTCATAAGAAAAAAAAATTTTCATCCTTTAAATAAAAACACAATTTCTAAAATTTTAAACTTTAAATTTTGGATTAAATATTAGAGATAGAAAAAAATTATAAGGAATTTTTTTTTTTTAGAAAATTAAAATTTCTACAAAATAGGTTTTCATTAATTTCCTTGTATCTCTCGTCCTTATCACAAAAAATTAAAAAAATCTTACAAGAAAAAAAAAATTTTCATCCTTTAAACAAAAATACAATTTTTATTAAAAATCAAAATACAATTTCATCCTTTAAAAATAAAAAAGCAATTTCTAAAATTTTAAACAATAAATTGTGGATTAAATTTTTATCATGATATCTTATACTATTGATCTAAATAAGAGTTCAATCTCAATTACAAATTTTAAATAAATTAAAAAAAATTGACTAACAAATTACAATAGTAATTAAGCCTTAAAGATCGTAAATTATAATTAAAAGGAATGAAAATAAATAATAATCACGGTGAAACATTTTATTTAATGGGTATAACAATTTAAAAGTTACGAGCGTGTGAATCTGGTGTGTTATATCAGTGCCAACGAATTCTTTAAAGTCGGTCAGTAATGAGGCGTGCTTTTATAAAACACGCGTAGGTGGCCGAGGGCGAGTATTTCTACACACGTCACACACTCACACATGCCACCGATTCTGTCTTCAATAGTATAAGTATATATAGTATAAGTAGTTAACATATCGAACAGTATATAGCAATCGTGTATCGTGTATCGGTCCGCAGCGACAGGTACAAAACCTATTCTATCCTTTATATATATATATATATATATATATATATAGTATCGACATAACACACAAGACCGAGTACGAATACGAGTACGAGTAGAGACGTATTATAGACGAAAGAAACCAACGGCCACAGGTGTTCCGCGTAATGGACATCGATGGGACCTGGTGATATTTTATCCGTTCCCGTATACATCGATGATTATTTTTAAAGCCTTAGCCTTAGGATAATAAACGCAAGTAAAGTAGAAAGTCCACCAGTAAGCGTTAAACTTTTACACACGCGCTTGCGTAAAATCTTTTTATTATTTATATTTTATTTTCTCTCTCTATCATGTTAAACTTGGACGAAAAAAAATCATCATTTTATTGCAAATAAAATATCCAATCCTTCGGGTTTAATTAATCATAAGATAATAATAATGATTTTTCAAAATTTTTAGTAAATTTTTTAAATTAGAAATTCTAGTTGTGTTATAAGAAAAATTTTTTTTATTTTCTGAATTCATAGTTAAGACTCTGTATCTTGTGCACTGTTGACCTTTTTAAAGATATAAGCTCATCTTGATGTTACATTCATCAAGAGCTTTCATTTGAGTACCCACATCAATTTTTGATATATTTTTCATATATACATATATATAATATATATTTTTAAGATAATATAAGCTCATCCTGATGTTACACTCATCAAGAGCTTTCATTTGAATACCCACATCAATTTTTCATATATTTTATATATTTATATATATTATATATATGTATATATGAAAAATATATAAAAAATGCATGTGGGTACTCAAATGAAAGGTCTTGATTAGTGTAACATCGGGATGAGCTTGTATCTTTAAAAATGTCAATAGTTAAGAAAGTACAGTGCAATTTAACAGAAATCATTATTTAATGTAGCAAAATTTTATTTATTTATGGTTCACAAGTCACGGCAGTCACATAGTCTATTTACTTTTTAAAAATGAGCTTGCTTCTAAAGCGAGTAATTACGAGATAAATTGCCTGGTTGGATGGTTGACGGAACGAGCTGGGGTGCATAACCTTGACCGTGAGTGATCCACCCTCGAGTAAAGAGGAGTGCAAAGCCGCGCAGCTACGCCGTGGATGCAAATCACCCTGGGAAAAGCATCGGCTTTCCCTTTCGCTTTTCTCTATTATTTATTTATATTTTTTAGACTCTTTTATTACTTATTGCCTTGTATGCTGTGATGGAAATTTTATTGAGGCGAGGGTAATCAACGCTAAAAATATTAATCCAGCCCTTCGTCGCGCTCTATTGGAATATTTATAATTTTACTTGTATATTGTAAATAGAAAAACAAGCAAAATTTCATAAAAAAAAATATTTTTATAACATGTTAAAGTAAAAATTTAATTAAAAAAAATTAATTTCAAAAAAATTAATTAATTAACTTTTAATTAAAAAAAGTTAATTTAAAAAAATTGGTTAAAAAAAAATTTTTTTCTCAAAATTTTGGAAATCAATTATTATTATTATTATTATTATTAATGCTTCGCAATTTTGAAAAACTTGATAGATTAATAATATTGATAATAATAATTCTACTCCATCTATTTTTTTTTTAACTATCGATTTTACCCAGGAATTCAAAGGGTTGGAACGCCGATAATGTTTGTACACAAGAGAATCATGACCCGATTAAACCTCCAGCGTTATATGGGTCAGGGGACGCGCGTGGTTATATCGATCGTTCACCCTCACCCTCACAGCAAGCTTACCCTCAACGCGTTCAAGTTCGAGGTCGCTTTTCCCTCTCATCCAGGGTTGCTCTACTGTATAAACTCAGTGGCTTCCATACATTTTATCCAAGCCGGGTCGGAAAGTTTAAGCTCAGCTTTATTCGATCTACCAATACAGTGTAAATGTTTTCTTTTTAATTAAATTCTAACATCTGTTGTTTATTATTTTAAAACAGTTTATCTGCAATTTTAATTCGCTCTTTAAGATAATATAATAAATTACGGGAGATTATTCTTTTTGATGTCTTGACAAATTTCAGTTGACAGGTGGAAGATTTAAGACTAGATTATAACGGTATTGTAACTTCTAATAAAATTCTATCGCACTGTTATGCCGTGTCTATGAAATTGCGTCCAAGTCTAACTTAAGTCAGTGGTGATTTTTTTTATTATTTATTCTGTAATACATTTTTTATGCCGATCGCTGCGTGGTGTCAGGATGAGATTAAATCTACAGCCTAATTTCGAGGATTCCAATCAGAAAAAAAAAAACAACAGGCTTATTATAATAATTAATTAAATAAATAAATAATAGAAATATACTCATAAATATGGATGGACAGATTTAAATTACGCAATCGAAAGTTTTATTAAATTTTTTTTTTAAGTTTGCTGACAAATTCAGGTGTAAAAAATGAATAACAATTAATTATTAACATTACTACATTTAATTAAATAAATTTAATTAATTATTTTTACTGAAATTAATTATTTTATAAAAATTTTTTGGATTTTTTGATAAATAAAATATTATACTGAGAATTTATCAAAAAATTCCACTTATTAAAATTAAAAAAAAAAATATTTATGCAATTTTTTTAAAATATTAAAATTTATTTAATATCTCAAACCGAGATTTAATTTTTAAAATGTTTAATTAAAAAATTTTTAATTAAACATTAACAAATTTTTTATTAAATTTTCTTATAATAAATAAGTAAAATTATCAGCGATTAAAAATACCTAAATTGTTATTAAAAATCGCTATTACAAAACAGATAAACAATGTTGGTTTTCTTGGATCCAAGGTCTTCCACAGGCGAACACCTGTTACTTAATGTAAGAAAGAAAGAATGATTTCTGGAGACGAGAAGACCCGAGATCAAGAGACTCAGAGACTCTGGTCCACCCACGGGTTACTATACGGGTTTATAACTTTTTAGTGGCTCTTTTTGCGGCTCGTCTCAAGTCGTTTGTATTACAAATAAAACTTTGTAGGCATAGTATATATAAGCACTTGAAGCTTCTTTCTTCTTTCTCTCTGCTATGCCTTATCGCTCTACGGCTCTTTCACCGGTATACACGGTAATAAATATTTTTAAACTTTTTTCGTGAATCACATCACAGATACATACACTATAATAACACATACGCTGGCTTTTATCGTGATTGTGATTATTATTGTCTTTAATTTTTAGTTTTTATAAGCTGTATAAATAATAATAATAATAATAATAATAATAATAATTTTGGAGTTTTAAATTTTGAGTTAAAATTTTTTTAAAGACTTTTTAAATTAATATTATGTTTACAAAAAATGCATTTAATTTTTACCAAAAATAGTTTCTTATAATTTTTTATTTTAAATATTTAACCCAAAATTTGAGGTTTAAAATTTTAGCAATTATATTTTTATTTGAATTTTTACAAAAATAATTTTATTAATTTAAAAAAAATCCCGCTTAAAATTTTTAATTAAATAATAAAATAAATTTAATGATTAATAATAAATTTTTAAATTAAACTAATAACATAAATGATTTATGAAAGTTTAAATTTCACGATCGCTAAAAATTTTTATTAAAAAAATTAACTGCAATATTTACAGCTCAATAAAAAATAATCCTTTGCAATTTTTCATAAAAATTTGACACTAAAATAATTAAGCCGTAGAATGAATAAGAGAAAAAAAATAGCGGCCAGCAGTAAAAGTGTTACATTGCTATATATATCATACTTAAAACCCGTAAAAATTGACCGTGAGAAAAAAATGAAGATTCAACACCCGCTTTCTATTAAATTAAAATAAAAGTTACCGAATAGAATACATAAAAATAATCGATTTGAATTCAATAAAGCCCATTAACATTAACATTAAAAATGAAATTTGGATATTAGACAGAAAAAAAGAGGCGTTGTAAATCAACAAAGAAAGATGACAATAAATATTTAAAATTATTACTGATTACCCGCGTTAAAAATGTGTGATGATTGGCTGGAGATGTATAATAAAAATAATGATAATGGTAATAGAATATTGTACAGTAAGATACACCAGGAGCAAAGTCGTAAATGTCAAAGGCGAGCTGAGGACATTAGTATCTGAATCTGAAAGTAATGAGTAGAAGAGTAGAGAGTGAGGACGAAATACCCATACTAAATATATTATCACACACATATATGTTGATTGCATGCACAGATGCTGATGAACAACCTAAAGATAGAGTGATATAAGATGTTAAATCTACGTCATACAAATTCATAAGAGCAAGAGGGAGCAAGATGTAAAAGAGCAAGAGACTCAAGTCGCCACGCTGGCTGCTGCTATAATATTCCTATCTCTTACACTTACCATGTTTATGTTTTATATATCCCATCCCATCCCATCCCATTCTATCTCATCCATGTACGAGTATATAGCTCCTATATCTTGTGTCTTGTCTCAGACGATCGATGAACTGAGTTTGCTTGGATTATTATGTTATCTTTACTGAGTGTCTGAGCTTCTGAGGATGAAAATTTGAGTGAGGTAGAGAAAATTTTACGAATGCAAATAGACTAATTGAATATAATAGTGGACGTAGATGGTAGGGTAGGTTTTTTAGGGTTGAATCAAATACTATTGTCATTATTATTAAGGTAAAAAATTTAATGATAATTTTGGATGTTTTTTTTCTGTCAAGAAAAAATTTTTCATCATTATTTTTAGATAAAAATGTAATTAAATTTTGAACTTTAAATTCTGGGTTGAAGATTGAAGATACGGAAAAATCATAATAGACCTTTTTTTTTGTTGAAAATTAAATTTTCTATAAAAAAAATTCTTTATCAATTTTCTTGTATTTTTCATACTTAAATAAGAAACGAACAAAATTTCACAAAGAAAAATTTTCCTCAATAAAATTAAAGTAAAAATACAATTTTTTAAATTTTGAACTTCAAATTTTGGATTTAGGATTGAAGATAAGAAAAAATCAGAAGCGACCTTTCTTGTTGAAAATTAAATTTTTTATAAAAAAATTCTTCATCAATATTCTTGTATTTTTCGTCCTGAAGTAAGAAACAAACAAAATTTTATAAGTAAAAATTTTCCTGAATAAAATTAAAGTAAAAATACAATTTTTTTAATTTTGAACTTAAAATTTTGGATTAAAAATTACAAGAGACTTTTCTTATTAGAA
Organism: Cotesia congregata; assembly: GCA_905319865.3. NCBI lineage: Eukaryota > Metazoa > Arthropoda > Insecta > Hymenoptera > Braconidae > Cotesia > Cotesia congregata. The sequence goes on along the minus strand of CAJNRD030001118.1, from coordinate 1,593,803 downwards.
TTTTAATTCTCCACAAAAAACGTTTTGATTAATTCTTTTATATTTTTTCTAAGACAGAAGATAAGCAAAATATCATAAGAAAATTTCTTTCAAAATATTAAAAGTTTAAAATATAAAATTTATTTTAATTTTGATTTAAAAGAACCTAAAATTAATTTGTCATTTACAATAAATGTTTTTAAAAGCATTAATTTTTGGAGTTATTGACTTTATTAAAGTGTGAAATTATTTTTAATAGAAATAGAATATTTTAAATATTTTGGCATGATGCAATAGAAAAAAAATAGAAACAATTGAGATTAAAAATTCCGGAAACACAGACTTCCTGCTGCGGCTTTCCCGAAGGAGAAACCCGTTAATTAACCATTTATCAGAGGACGTGCGGCTAGACGCCGTTAAGAATCTTCTTGTATTGCGACATTGCCAGCAAAGTTACAATTAAAGTTTTGAACTTAAAGTTTAATTTAAAAAAAATGACTCCTTAGGAATTAAATTGAGAATCCCTTGCGATGAAGGGCACAAGTGGGCGTCGAACGAAAATCGTGATACATGTATTATATATTTCGTGTTCTTTTTATTATCTTCCAAGTCAAAGTTTTTTGTTGGGCTTTACTTGGTTCTCTTTTGTTTTGGTCGCCGACTGTTTCCAGGTTTTAGTTTCCAGCGACAGGTTTTGTTATACTACTTTACTGCTCGAGCTTGATATAAGAGATGAGAAATGAGAAATGGAGATGACGCAATCCCAATAAACCGAGGGCAAAGTTCTTTTATAAAACGCTTAATTCATATTTATTGCCGAAATATTAATGTACATAATTAACGCGGATAACGATCAGCATTTAAATAAAATTGTTAAGAATAAAAAGTTTACCTCGGGCGTGAGAAAGTATTAATAGTTTTACTCTCTTCTAACTACCTATATATACAATTAACAAAATCAAATGTTTGTTTGTTTGTTTTCGGAATTTTATTGAGATTAGATGATTAATGTTTGAATTTTATTACTATACAGTTATAAAAATTTTTTATAGTAAGCATTTAATGATTTTTTTCATTGAAATTTTTTTTATATTGCATATTAGTATTATTATTCTTTTTTAAACAATTTCAATGTTAAATTTTGTAAAAAAAAAAAAAAAAACAGTCAAAAATTAACAAAATTTTGTTTGTCTAAATCAAAAATAACAAAAATGTGGACAAAAAAATGTTTAAGAACTTTATGAAAAATTTAGTTTTATAAATTTATAATTTAATTTGGGTACAAAAATTTGAAAAAAATTTACAAGTTTAAAAAAGGCCAAAATTAATTTTTTTCATACAAAAAAAAAATTCCTAAATTAATATAATAACAAAAAAGGCCATTCGGCAGCCGAAATGGAAGTAGATTTTTCAAATGAAGAAAAATGATTTTTAATAAAATAATATAATAACACTAATAATGTATACCTTAATTCATGAATTAAAAACAAAATTCAATACTGAATTTAAAACGATTTAGAACAGATTTTGAAAAAAAAAAAATTAACTTGTGAAGAAAAAGTTTCTCAAATATTTACCAAAGAATTGCAAAGATTATAAGATTTGAATTATAAATGACCAAATTTTAAGTAACTGCTTAGGAATAACAGTTTCCAAATCAATCAGAATTTTGAAACCGGATAAAATTTTAATTGAAGAAAACAATATATAGAACTAATTTGTGTCATATTAACTGACGCATTACCCGAAAAGATTACACGGAAGACTGATCATTATCCTAATTATTGAATTTACATCATGATTAAGCTATGATGCAGACAATAATTCATGAATTAAAAAATAAATTCAATAATGAATTGAAAACTATTTGGAACAAACTTTGGAAAAAAAATTATCTTGTGAAGAAAAAGTTTCTAAAATATTTACCAAAGAATTGCAAAGATTATAAGATTGTATTTATAAATGTCCAAATTTTAAGTAACTGCTTAGGAACAACAGTTTTCAAATTAATCAGAATTTTGAAACCGGATAAAATTTTAATTGAAGAAAACAATATATAGAACTAATTTGTGACATATTAACTGACGCATTACCCGAAAAGATTACACGGAAGACTGATCATTATCCTAATTATTGAATTTACATCATTATGAAGCTATGATGCAGACAATAATTCTAAAACGGCTGCAACAGTAAAACTATTTCATTTGACGAACTCTAAAAGGAGTAATATTGAGGCTATTACCACTTCTGAGTAGTGAAAATTGAAGCTTATTAAAAGAGCTTTACGATGCATTTTACCGAATTTCAATATCTTGTCTAGTTCAATAATTATACCAAGTTAAAGTAGTAAAAACATCAATTTTTACGATTTTCAAAATTTCGAAATCCTGTCATTTCCAAATTATTCGCCCGATTAAGCTCATCTTCGAACTTAACCTTGGTCTTGATCGATAAATGAAGCATGTTGAGTTTGAGAAGAATCGGTTATAAATTGAAAACGTTATCGTGCTGACAAGCCGCGTTATATCGTATAAATACATACATATATAAACTTTTGAATTATATATATTTTCTGACTCAGCTCGACAAACTAAGTCAGAAAATGACAAAATTTTTTGAAAGTTGCGCCATGAGGACGGCTGCAATAGTTAGATTTTTATAAAATCTACTAAAAATCGGTTTGTTAAAGCAATTAAATTGTCAAGTTGGGAAAATATATTTATTTTTGTTGGTTTAATTTAACAAAAAATATTTTTTCGGAGTAAAATTAACTAATTAGATGATGATACAAATTTCGATGCAAAAATATCTAAATTATATTGTTAAAATAACTAATAATGAAGGAAACAAATTAATTTTCAGTTAAATAAAATAAAAAAATAATTTATTTGTAACAATAAATAAATATTGTTATGACAAAAAAAAAAGTAATCGTTGTTAATATAACAGATATATTAATTAAATTAAGAGGCATTATAAACTGAATTATTTTTGCAACTTAGCTGCCTTTTTTTCAAAAAACCAATTAATTTATGTCGATAAGTGAACTAATTTATTACAACAAAGTTTCTATAATTAAATCCCATTTTTTGATGTAACAAAATAATTTTTATGAGTGTTCTAAAATATTAAAAATAAATAAAAACGTGGAAGAAAGTTGAGAATCCCGGATTATTCACCTGTCCTCTTGAACAGTGGCCTGTTAATTACGATCAGTAACTCGAGGATGTCTCTGGGTCCCGATCGTGGGTTTGAATGTTTCAGTCAAGTCCAGTCCATCCCACATAACCGTCTTCCTACCGTCATCATTACATCAAGTGGTTTACTACCATTGTGTATAGTATGCCGTATACCGTACCGGCACGGTCTTATTTTTAAGCAAGCCACGCTTTTATGTATAATCCAGGTATTTTAAACTTTCCCACAAATAAAAAACCAACTTGTTATTATGATTGTATTTTATTTTCATCAATCTTGTTTCTTCTTATTTGCAACCGTACATCGAGTATACAGTATATTAGAGAAAATAAAGTACGTGATTATTTGGGTAAAAAATAGCCTAAGAGTGTCGAAATAAAACTGTTCCGAGGGTACGATTAAAAGATTAAAACTCATTTCACCCGGCTCTTTGATGTCACCAGATCTAAAGGAACCCATGCTGTGTTCCCTGCATTTTATATAATATACTAGACGGTCTATTCTGTCTAGTACTTTTTATTTTACATTACTCAAACGACAACTCTCCAAAAGTTATGTTGTCTCCAAAACTGACTCTTAAACACCTTTCACACTTTAAAAATCACCGCACTGAGAGATTAATTTTAATGAATATTAATAGCTTGGAAAATCTAAGAGTGTGACTCGGCATAATTCATATTTAATTTTTTTTTTTTTTAATAAAAAATTTATTATGTTGCTAATTAATAGATAAAAAATATGAAAATTAATGTAGCACATATTTAATAATTTTAAAAATTTTATAACAAATAAATTATGGCAAAAAAAAAAACAAAAAAAATTGACATTTAAAAATCTTATTTAAAAAATAAAAAATGCAATTTTTTGGAATAAATATTTTTTTTTTAAATAAAATTAAAAAATTGTCAAGTGACAGCTAACTTTAATCACGAAAATTAATTTAAAAGATATTGAGCAATTTTAATAATTTTTTTTACAAATAAATTATCGCAAAAAAAATTAACTCGTAGAAAATTTTTTAAATTAAAAATGCAATTATTTAAAAATAATTTTTTTTAACAAATTTGTTTGTTAAAAAATGGCTGCCAAATTTGATGTCATAGTTAATAAATAAATTGAAATTAACTGATAAATTATTACCCCGAGTTAGCAAACCGGAAAAAATAATTAAAAGTAAATAAACAGATAATTAAAATGTAATTTAACGTCTTAAACTCAATATCCGTTTTTTAATCCAGTCTTTGGACGTTATACATATGTTATAAGTTATAAGGAGATTGCGTGAGGCCGAGATTATAATGGAAACTTAGTTAACAGTCAAAAGAAATAATTTTCCCGGATACATACAGACGCACCGCGGCTTGCAATAACGCAATAATATCCTGACTTTATGCGACAATTATCGCTAAAGGGTCGGTGAAAAGAGCGCTCTGTGCAGATCAGATTATTACCATTTTAACAACCACGGTGGGCGCACAGCGTGTGGCACCTGTCTACAAGTTTACTCTCTTTTTTAACCAACGATTCCTCGAAAAATTATTGGATTTTTTTTAAATTTTAAATTACTCCTTTCCGCTCAATTATATTCGTATTTTATCAGTACATTTATTTTAGATTGTTTTAATTAATATTTATTATTATTATTTATGTAAAATTATTTTTATTTATAAATTTATTAGAGAAAAAATTTTTGCCTCTCAAAAAAAAATTTATTATTATTATTAATAATTTTTAAAAGTATTTTAAAAAGTGTCAGAAAAAAAATAAATAAAAAAGTTTAAATAAAAGTCATAAGGGAATTACTCTTTGCGGTAATGATGATCGCTCGGCAGATGGCGGTCGCGATATAAAAACTTGCTTTTATCCCATCGTATACTCGGTTATTGCCATATAACATCTTTCCTCTTTTCTACCTACTGTCATCTTTACAATTCACAATTCTCCAGTTAAACTTGCTGGTAACAATATATAAAACATTGCCTATAACTTTCAATAGAACATTGACAGTAATATACGCTGGTAAAATAAAAAAATTTTTTATTACATTCATGGATATCTGTAATCAAAAATCACATCGCCTCTTATATATATTATATTATAATAGAACCCGAGTATTATATAACTTATCAACAATTAACAATCACCTATTCTTATTATTATCATTATAATCCATTATACAAAGTCTTTAAAATTCCACGATCAAACGTTTTTGCCGCACGATGATTTCTCTTTAATTCGTGGAAGAATTAAACGAGCCCCGAGTGTCTACCACTGCGTAAACTCTTTACTCGTTATTATATTTTATTTTTATTTTATTTTATTGTACGCGTACTAAACTTACGTATAGTACATATTACCTTGCGGTATAATATCTAGGCTTTAGAACTTTGTGTAAAATGTATACAGAAGCTAAATATCTTTATATTATCTACCAAAGTACTTCACGTAATATAATTATTGTTATTATTGGCTTTAAATTGAAATAAATGATTATCTACCGTGAGTCTTAAATTATAAATATATAAAATTTTGCTTTATTAAATAATGAACTTTGTTAAATTGTACTGTACTTTTTTAACTATTGACGTTTTTAAGGATATAAGCTCATTCCGATGTTACACTCATCAAAAGCTTTCATTTGAGTACTCGCATGCATTTTTGATATATTTTTGATATATACATATATATATATATAATATATATTTTAAAGATATAAGCTCATCCTGATGTTACACTCATTAAGAGCTTTCATTTGAGTACCCACATGCATTTTTGATATATTTTTCATATATACATATATATAATATATATATAAATATATAAAATATATGAAAAATTGAAGTGGGTACTCAATTGAAAGGTCTTGATGAGTGTAACATCGGGATGAGCTTATATCTTTAAAAAAGTCAATAGTTCACAAGATAAATGGTCTTTTCTTAATTATGTATCTAGAGATAGAGCATTATTATATCTGAGATTTTTGAAAAGATTTAAGTCTCTAAATAGCTGAGGTAATTTAACCGGCCGGTAGTGCGCGTAAATTAAACCGCCCCCGAGTCTTAATTCATATAAATATATGTAATAAAATTTTTATTTTTATTTCAATAAATTATTACGAGAAAAATTTAGTTACATAATTTTGATAAGTGAAAGGAAATACAGATCGTTAAATCTTAAATTAACTGGAAAATTAACATTTTTTTTACAACTTTATTATAACCGATATAAAAGTAATAATTCACTAAAATTCTCGGTATTCTTAAATTTGAAATTTAAATTAGAGACAGCGGAAAATTGGTTTTTAGTGGACTTAATAGTAACTAAGCTGTAGTCAAACAGCTAAAAATGAATAAAAATACAATAAGAGAATTTGGAGTAAGTAAATTAAGGAGTTATCTGTCTGGAACGTCTTTTCTGTTAGGTTTCATGACTTATAGCACTCTCCCGGACGTATCGTCGCGTGCCATGTAAGCTACACCCACCGGTATAACGTCGTTTCCCCCGCGTGTTTAACACCGTATCGCAATTACGAGACGCTCGTTATTAATAAACGCGCACGCGTTACGCCTCCTTCGACACGCGCATGTTAGTAAAACGAATCAACGGCAATACATATTTACACTCATATTTTTTTATACTAGACTAAATCATCAAGCGGGGGACTCGTAATTCTAACATTGGAATTAATTACTTACTATTAACTTAAGTGAGCATAACAATATTTATTATTGTCAAAAAAAAAAAAAAAAATCATCCTGCCAAAATTAATGTTTTGTTGCACAAAAATCAAAAATTATTATTATCATTTTTTTTTTATTCAGTAAAATTAGTTCTAATTAATTATTTAAACAGTAAAATGTATGAATTTAAAAAGAATTAATTTAAAAAAAATTAATTAATTAAAAAGATAAAAAATCAACTTTACTCATATTAAATCCTTCCAAAAAAAAAAATAATAAATTTATAAATGTGTCATTAATGCAATAATGGTCAACATTAGTATGTTTACTACTTAAACTCTAAACTCTTTCCTTATTTTTTAACAATATTGCGTGGATGAAATATTCACGAGATTTACATATTTATGTTTATTAAAGCGTGGGTGTGAGATACCTTCTCATTTTATTTTATGTATCAGGTTGTATTATATCCTGAGGACAATCTCAGCAGGTTGAGTCGTCTGGTCCGCACCGGACTAGTCTTGTGGTTGTTATCAAAGTCCATCATCCATATTACACACATCCTTGCTCATATTATGTATTATATTTTGCATATATTTGTGTTTATGTGTGTATTGTACAAGTGTCTTGGCTGGTTAAACTGTTTTATTCTAGTCGAGTTACTTGTTCATCTCACACTCGACTTCGGTCTTAATCGTGAGAAATATTATATTATCATTTCACTCTTTCTGTGTACTAGACAAGTGTTTGAGATTGTATCATTGTTTATTGCTTCTTTTTATAAATTTACATTAAAAATTTATTTTGTTAAAATGAAAATCTGGTTAAATAAAAAATAGGTGATTCAAAAAAAAAATTTTTTATTTTTGAAAAAGTTTTTTTTTGCATAAATATACTTTTAAAAAATTTCTAGCGACCTTGCAATTATTACGTGACTAAATAAAATTTTAATTTATTAAATAATGAATTTTGTTAAATTGCTCTGTACTTTTTTAACTATTGATGTTTTTAAAGATATAAGCTCATCATCATGTTACACTCATCAAGAGCTTTCATTTGAGTACCCACATGCATTTTTGATATATATTTCATATATACATATATATAACATATATTTTGAAAATATAAGCTCATCCTGATGTTACACTCATCAAGAGCTTTCATTTGAGTACCCACATGCATTTTTGATATATTTTTCATATATACATATATATAATATATATATAAATATATAAAATATATGAAAAATTGATGTGGGTACTCAAATGAAAGGTCTCGTTGAGTGTAACATCGGGATGAGCTTATATCTTTAAAAATGTCAATAGTTCTCAAGATACAAGGACAATATAATAATCATAATAATTGATCAAAAATTAAACTATCAGCCAATTAATTTTTTAATAAAAAATTATTATCTCCGTAATTGTACTGATTTGATTGAGAAATATCGTATTTGCTTGAAAATACTTATAATTTTATTGAAAATTAATTAACGCATTTTGGTTGGTTATTAATAAATCGTAATTAAGATAGAGATAAGGAGTGAATTTTGATTGGAAATAAAATAATTACTGTAAGAGTAAAGATTAAATAAAAAAAAAATGTTGCAACTCTTGACTTGTTCACTATTATCGTCCTCTCTCTCTCTTGCCCCATTCCGCTTTACTTTTATTTGATACACGTACGGTGTATATGTATTGTCTGTATGTATGTGTTTATATTGCATCTTGCATCTCTTATCCTCAGAATCCGCCGGGGGCAAACGCGCGGGCGAGTTCCGAGTTAGCTACCAAAAAAACCAGCCGGGCTACCGAACAAGTATAAAAGTAACAAGCCATCCCTTTCTTTGCCGTCAGTCTTCACCTTTCGGTATTAAACACAAGCTCTTAGGTTTAACTCAAGTATTTCATTTGATCGAAGAATTTTTTAATTAATAGAACATTGCCGTAGGATTAATTACAGTGAGTCGATCATAAAGAAATCGAATAAAAAATTTTTTTCGTTAAAGTAAAAATAAAAATTTTAAATCAAACTAAATAACAGTAATAATTTTCCAAATAATTAAAAATACGTACTCAGTAAATACATAAAACAGAATATTGAACCTCATTAATAGATCAGCAAGAATAACTGAACACCCTCTTGTCATCGAGGCCTTACACTCCCCTTCTATTCGCTCAACTTGATAATCGATAAGAAAATTTTCTTACGTCTTCTTAAATTAACCAGGCAATAAAAATAATAATAAATCTAGTGAGTGGCGCGATGACACGAAAATTGATGTGTATTTTCCAGTAACTCGAATCACTTGTACACTCATATAATACCCTCTTTACCACACTCTCTTTCTTTCTTTTACTCGAGCAGTTTAGTTGGTTGCTCAGTCACTCACAGCTACTCGCGTCTCGTTAACGTTGTAAGCAACTGCTTCCAGGTAATTTCACACGGAATTCACTCATTCTCGCTTTACTTGCTCTTTTTTTTTTATCTTTATTTCTCTTCTCTCATTCACTAACGGGCGATATAAATTTTACTCGACTTCCAGCATCAACTTCAAAACACATACGTGACCTCTTTATTTAATTATTTGAATTTTTATTAGAAGCTTGGGAAATAAAAATGATTTAATGGCTCCAATAAAATAATTATTTAATATTAAGTGCTTTTTTTATTATATAGTCGGAAATTTTATTTTTAAATACTATTATAGTATCTGCATAGGAAGAAACATGGAGACTGCAGTGCAGTAACTGCAGCCTCGCAGGAATAGATAATGCAGAGGGCTCAGCTCATGTATTCATATATTCATATTATGTAGTCAATGTCATACGTTAAGTGTCTTCACCTTAGAGTTGGAAATAAAATAAAGCAAGTTGGTACTTATGGTTCTGAGTGCATGTCAAAATATTTACTCGACTATAAAAAAATTTGTTGATTTTAGAATATTTTTGATTAAAAAAATATTTTTTGAGAATTGACTTAATCTATATTATTTAGAGAATAAGCGAAATTTTGTATCTCGTGAAATATTGACATTTTTAAAGATATAAACTCATCCTGATGTTACACTCATCAAGACCTTTCATTTGAGTACCCACATGCATTTTTCATATATTTTTCATATATACATATATATATAATATATATAAATATACAAAATATATGAAAAATTGATGTGGGTATTCAAACGAAAGGTCTTGATGAGTATTACATCGGAATGAGCTCATATCTTTAAAAATGTCAATAATTAAGAACTGACCTTTTATTTTATGAAATAATGACATTTTTTAAGGTATAAGCTCATCTCGATGTTACACTCATCAAGACCTTTCATTTAAGTACCTACATCAATTTTTGATATATTTATATATATTACATATATTATATATATGTATATATGAAAAATATATCAAAAGTGCATGTGGGTACTCAAATGAAAGCTCTTGATGAGTACAACGTCGGGATGAGCTTATATTTTTAAAATATATATTATATATATGTATATATTAAAAATATATCAAAAATGCATGTGGGTACTCAAATGAAAGCTCTTGATGAGTGTAACATCAGGATGAGCTTATATTTTTAAAAACGTCAATATTTAAGAGAGTACAGTGCAATTTAACAAAATTCATTATTCAATAAAGCAAAGTTTAATTTATTTATGGTTTAAAGTCTTGATATATTAATAATAATATTAAAATGTCTGTGAACTATTTCTCAAAACCTAAACTATAAATTACAATTAAAAATAAATGACATAATAAAAAAAGTGTGGTAAAATAAAATTAAAAAAAAAACATTATGTGCACCCACGCCTTGGTGTATATAATACGTCAGTAATTTTTCGAGACAACTCAACCTGTTTTATCAGTTCGTCTCTCTTACGCTCGCCTGGGCACAGACAGGACGAACTCTCCTTTGTATAATATGAGACTGATATCACATGAGCGAATGTGAATGTAGTGTGAGTGTGAGTTGAGATTGAGCACATTGAAGACGACACCACGACACCACGGTCACGACCGATGAGCGACGTACATGTGCAGTATAGTCGCAGATCCAAGGCCTGTAAGGTTGCTAGTGAACAGGTGCCTCTCGAAGAAATTAATCCTGCCTTTTTTGTCAAACTAAAATTAATTTTTTTTTAATTTTATAATTTAAAAAATTTCATTAAAATTATAAAATAAATTTTCCCTGATTAAAAATTTTTTTTGACGCAATATTGATCGTTTAAAATTTTTTTTTAAATTGACGTGTGTGGTAACTACTTAAAAAAAAAGAGGAACAATCAACAGAATATAAAACCGAAAGCAAATAATTAAAAATCGAGAGATTATAAATGCAAGAATTCAACAACCGCCCACACACTAGAAAACACTTAACCATCTGAACATTATTAAATTTTTACACTTCATTTACGAGTCGGCAGCTCTTTTAATACATAGTTTTATGCCTGGTCTTCCTTTTACGAGTATAGAGGGTTATCATTGAGAGAGGCTCTTAAATTAAACGAGCGAGATGACCGGAGCAGGAGCAACCACAACAGCGAATAAGTTAAAGACATTGGATGATATCTCGTTAAAAATGAAGTTGAACGCGCCGACTAATTGGCTACAGCGACCGTGATAGTGTTATAAATTAACATCGATTAAAGGGGACTAATCGATTATTCAGACATGTTTAATCCTCCATCCCATGAAAGAGTCATTTATTAATCCGAGTCTTAATATTTAATCGGATAAATTTAACAATAATGCCGATTTTATGATGAAACTTTTCAATCTTAATTGTGGCTTTAATATTTTCCAAATACGAACTTATATAGTATCATTAGGTAGGGAATTGAATTTTTTGTAAAAAAAACATCTTATAAATTTTTTCGTATCTCTCCTTCTTTTGAGACAGCAAGCTAAACTTTTCAAGAAAATTTTTTTATAATTTATTTAACTAAAAATATAATTTATTAAATTTTAAACTTTAAATTCTAAAAACAAGAAATTTTTTTTTGTGGGAAATTTTATTTTTTATAAAAGAGATTCTTATAAATTTTTTTGTATTTCTTCTTTAAGCAGGAAAATAAATAAAACATAAGAAAATACTTTTATTTATTTATTTATTTTAAATAAATGAATTTAAATAAAAATATAATTTTGTAAGCTTTAAAATTAAAATTCTGGGTTAAAAATTAAAAAACACAAAAAAACCATGAGAACTTTTTTATATCTCTTAATTTACTGCCAGAAAACAAGCAAAAATATTTAGAGGTATAAAAATTAAAATAAAAATAACATTTTTAAATTTTAATCTTGAAATTTTGAGTTAAGGATTGAAAATACAAAAAAAAACAACCTTTTTTGTATAAAAATCAATTCTCTACTAAGAAGATCCTTATCAATCACCATATCTTCGATCCGTTTAGCCAGAATTTGAATTTGAAAGTCAATAGAAATTTTTTTGCAATAAAAGAGAAAATGTTGGACGGAATCAAGTGATGTTTTATCGATTTTTCGAGACAGTTTGATCACAGATGTCGGACATTGATAGACACAAGTCCATTTAAGCTTGTAATGATAAATAATTTCGTGGTAAAATGTATCGGTAATCGTCTTGGGGACGATAAGTCACGGTGTTTAGCAGTTTAGCAGTTTAACAAACTAGTCTTATTTCAAACTTAACTCTCATGTGTATTATGTGTTTGTGCGAACGAACTTTTCTTCTTATAAAGTAAAGCTTCAAGAGTAGCTCTTTCTCTCTTTGTACGTAGAGGAAAACATATCATAAGTATAGCCAATACTGTACAGTATAGTAGAAGTACACTGTAGAAGTCGTTGAGTTGAGTCACTTTTTCAAAAGTTTTTACCAACCGTCGCACAAGCTGTCACGGTGGTCGCGACACCACAAAAAGATGAATACTGAAAAGAAGTGCGCGTGTTACAGCATCCGATATCAGGTTTGTTTGCTGTTTATTTTAAATATTCCCCTTTTTCGAAATTACCAATTTAATTTTTAAATGTAAATAAAACCGATGCTGATGGACGATCAATAAATTAACCGTCGTGAAACGCGAGTCTTTTTTTTTTTAAGTTTTAGCGCTAACACCCGCTTACGGGCCTCGTTGACAGATGCTTAATGAGGTTAATATTTAATCTTGTTTTTATTTAATAAACAAAATATTCACGCAAATTAAAGATACATCACCGGCATTTATTATGTTTTGATACATTCCACGGTATATAGAGTCAACATCCTCTTCTGGATCTTTATTTTTCGTACTTTTAAAATTATCTGGCAGTTTTTGGTATTCCTATTTTATTCCTGGTCAACACTTTAATCGCCGCAATTAATCACTTTCAGCCGATGTTGGGAATTTGAATTTGTAATTTAAGAAAAGGCGCCATTATTTTTCGTAAATAAATATAAAAATTACAAGGTTCAAATATATATATATCAAAGGAAATAATGATGAATTACAAAATATCTAATATTACTAGTGAGACATATAAATAAATGTAACTTTCTCTCCAAAATAAAAGTTAAAGAAAAATTTCTTGTGATTGAAAAATTAATAAATTTTTTCTAAATAAAGTTATTGACAATTAATAACTTTTTCTATCAATCTATATGTAGAATTTAGACAGCAATCTGAATATCTATACAGATAAAACAAACATCTCGCGTTAAGAAAATTTTAAGGAAGACTAAAGTTATTTTGGTGTAAGAAATTTTTTTGGCTCAAGAAACTTTGACTTCATTCAAAAAATTTTCAATCTTTCTTACTATTTTTTTGAGCCAAAAAAATTAACACTCCAGCCAAGAATTTTGTTTTTAGTGTAGTTAATTAATAACATCAATAATTTTGTATAATTATCAATCACAAACTTTGTGTGATACTTCAATTTTATCTATCTCAACATAAAATTGAGGTGAAATATATGAAGCCAATTTATTCGTAACATGATTGGTCTAATATATAATAAGCATGAAAATATAGACAAACGCTATATTTAGGAGCGCAAAATTTAATTCTAATACCAAATAATCCTAATGTACTCTTCAAATTTCAAATTAATATCACTAGAAATAATATAGAAACTTATATTTTCATACTTATAACTTATAATATATCCAACCAACATCACGAATAAATTGTCCACCTAAATTTAATCTCATCTTTAAAATACCGACTTTTTCCTTCAAATTTTCTCACCTTTATTTCTAAGCAACCCCAAAAATATCTCTATTACAATTAAGTCACCCCCCAACTCAAATAAAACCCAACCAGCCTAACAATCTCACAATTTCTGTTACAGACCCACCTCGGAGGCAGTACGGTGGTAGCCGAGGGTGTAATAGGCGGCATAGGGGGCCCAGGCGGCGGGTGCCGCGCATCATCGATGACGATGGCGGAGAGCGTGGTGGAGGACACTCCCCCAGGCCCGGCGAAACCGCCGCCGGCCTGCACCAACAACAACACCCTATCAGCGACCGCGAACCGGAACCACCGGTTCCGCAAGCGCAAGTGCCTAACCCAGGTCCTTGACGCTTTGCAGGCGCACAAGGGCTCCATCGAGGAGTCCGAGAACAACAACCAGCCCCTGCACCTGGAGTCAACCTCCCTGGAGGACCAGGACCCAGACCACGACCAGGACCATGACCAGGACGACATCTTCAGCTCCCCCAGATCTTCCTCCAGGGCCTCCCGGGCCTCCACAGAGAACAACCTGTCCCTGACCGACAAGCGCCTGAAAGTCGAACCCCTGGAGTCGCCCCTGCACACGCCCTCCGACGAAGAGTCCTCCCCCTCGCCTGCGATTGGTGGGGGCCTTCACCTGCAACGACACCTCCCGAACCTCCCGAACCACCCCAACCATCACAACCATCACAACAATCACAACCATCACAACCACCACCACAACCATCAACAATACTCTTTCCGCGCTCCCCATTTAACTTCAGCGAACTATCGCGGGTGCGCGTGCTTAAGTTGCACCTCCCCCAACATAATTCTTCCGTCCCCGACGTCTCCCCAAGCGCCCCTGACGCCCCTAACCCCTGTATCGAGCACCCCAACGAATATTACGCCCTTGACACCTGTAACTCCTTCGTCGTACACCTTCGAGCATTACCTGCACACAAAGTACCTGCCAATTGACGCGACAAGCGAACGCAAGGACGTGGAAGTACCTGGCGGCTGGATCGACCAAAAGCCTCTTTTGCTCTGGCCAACCTCCCGACAAAATGGCGCCTTGGAAAGCGACGCTAAATCCAACCAATCCAACAACCCCAACCCGAATTCCTTCCAGGAATTCCCTTTGGACTTGTCGATGAAGAACTGCAATTCTGCAACGACTGAAATCGTCGGACGACCAGGAGGCCTCCAACTTCTGCCCTCCAGTGTGGGCTCCAGGGGCGCCTTGACCTTCCCGGTAATTCGTGGTGATGTTGCCAGTCCTACGACTAAGGAAAGCGTCGCGTTCAGGTTTAATATTGAGGTGTCGCCTGTGGTGGAAGAAATGCCTCCTGGAACTGATCTGGCTTATGTTTGTCCGGCCTGCGGGCAGATGTTCAGCCTCCACGACAGGTTGGCCAAGCACATGGCTTCTAGGCATAAAAGACAAGGCGCCAAAGACGCCACTGCCAAGGCCTACTCCTGCGATGTCTGCAACAGGAGTTTCGCGAGGTCTGATATGCTTACCAGACACATGAGGCTGCATACGGGCGTCAAGCCTTACACGTGCAGGGTCTGCGGGCAGGTGTTCAGCAGGTCTGATCATCTTAGCACTCATCAGAGGACTCATACCGGTGAGAAGCCTTATAAGTGTCCTCAGTGTGTTTATGCGGCTTGTAGGAGGGATATGATCACAAGGCATCTCAGGACTCATGCGAGGTATGTTGATGGGCAGAATAACAAGTGCGAAGCTGGCCAGGAGAATGATAGTTCCGGGTTTACGGCGATCAATGCGCTAGCTGGGGTTAAGACAGAGTGACTAGGATTTTGGAGGGCTTTTGAGATAAGTGACGGGGGAAAAGTTTGTTGAGGTTTTTTGTTTTTTTTTGTATTTATTTTTTGTGGGACGGAAGGTTGGAATTAGAGAGGAAATTTTTGGAAAAAAATGGTTGAGAAATTTCAATTGGTAATTTTTTTTTTGATGAGAGTTTTATTTGTTTGAAAATTCTTAAAATTATAACAAATTAAAATTAAATAAAATTGAAAATAAAATTGAAAAAAATTTTTTTTTTATGGATAAAATTTGATAATTTTATAATAAAGAAAATTATTGAAAAATCAATAATTGATTTAATAAAAAAATTTTTTGTTAATTTCAAAAATTGAAAAAAAATTTTTTTAACAAAATTAGAAATTTTTTTTGGGTAAAATTTGATAATTTTTTTATTTATAATTTTATAAAAATAATTTTCAAAAAAAAAATTATTGAAAAATCAATAATTGATTTAATAAAAAAATTTTTTGTTAATTTAAAAAATTCTTAACAAAATTGGAAATTTTTTGGGATAAAATTTGATAATTTTATAATAAAGAAAATTATTGAAAAATCAATAATTGATTTAATAAAAAAATTTTTTGTTAATTTAAAAAATTCTTAACAAAATTGGAAATTTTTTGGGATAAAATTTGATAATTTTATAATAAAGAAAATTATTGAAAAATCAATAATTGATTTAATAAAAAAATTTTTTGTTAATTTAAAAAATTCTTAACAAAATTGGAAATTTTTTGGGATAAAATTTGATAATTTTATAATAAAGAAAATTATTGAAAAATCAATAATTGATTTAATAAAAAAATTTTTTGTTAATTTAAAAAATTCTTAACAAAATTGGAAATTTTTTGGGATAAAATTTGATAATTTTATAATAAAGAAAATTATTGAAAAATCAATAATTGATTTAATAAAAAAATTTTTTGTTAATTTAAAAAATTCTTAACAAAATTGGAAATTTTTTGGGATAAAATTTGATAATTTTATAATAAAGAAAATTATTGAAAAATCAATAATTGATTTAATAAAAAAATTTTTTGTTAATTTAAAAAATTCTTAACAAAATTGGAAATTTTTTGGGATAAAATTTGATAATTTTATAATAAAGAAAATTATTGAAAAATCAATAATTGATTTAATAAAAAAATTTTTTGTTAATTTCAAAAATTGAAAAAAAATTTTTTTAACAAAATTAGAAATTTTTTTTGGGTAAAATTTGATAATTTTTTTATTTATAATTTTATAAAAATAATTTTCAAAAAAAAAATTATTGAAAAATCAATAATTGATTGAATAAAAATATTTTTTGTTAATTTCAAAAATTTTTGAACAAAATTGGAAATTTTTTTTGGGTAAAATTTGACAATTTTTTTATTTGTAATTTTATAAAAATTTCCAATAAAAATTTTTTAAAATCAATTAATTAAATACTTAAAGTTAAAAACTTCTTGGCAAAAAATTTTTTTTTTTTTTTAAAATGTTAAAAATTGTTAAAAAAAATAAAAACTAAAAAAAACTGTCCAATATTTTTATCGAAAAAAAAGATTTAAAAATCTAAAAAAAAAGTAATTTTTTTGTGATATTATTAATCACGTCTTAAACTACTTAAGTCCTCCAGTTAATAAATAATAATAATGATATACTTACACGTATTTTTGTATATCGATTTTTTCAAACTACCACTTAATCATAAAATATAAATTGTTTATACTTAAGACAGCTGATACATAAGTTAATTAATTTATAATAAAACTAAATAATAAGTTTGTTTAAAACTTTCACTACAACTATCTTTAATATTATATTAATTATTATTATTATTATTATTATTATTAAAAAAAAAAATATAAAAACGAGTTGTTGAATAATTCGTTAAAGACGCTTTGCCATTTAACTTGCCTGTAGTTAATAAATAATTAAAAAAAAAAAACATCGTTTTTAAAACGAGAATAGAAAAGAGTTTTTTAAAAACTAGCGAATGATAATTTTGAAAATACGTCAAGGTTGTAACAATGCATGTGACATTTTTTGCAAGTGCCAAGTAATGCATGAGATTTATTTATAATTATTATTACATGTATAAATATATAAATATACATAGATATAAATATTTATATTAAATAATGAAACTGAGAAAATTAACTACTTTTAAGATCATCGATTAATGATTAATAATAATTGTTCAATTATTAATTATGACAACAAAACTATTAACTTATAATTAATTAATTAATTAATTAACCAGTTACGTTGTTAAGTTAATCATGTTTATGCTTCTATTATTTATTTTGTTATCCCAAACGATTCCCTTTGTTTCCAATTCCTTTTAGTACTAAAATTATTATTATTAATATTATTATCATTATTATTATTATTAATTTAATGTCCTACTTAACTACTTAAAGGAACAAATTGTGAAGAATTAAGCTAAATCGTAAAACGATGTGCGAATGCGTTATTTATTTGACTTTTTTATTACTATTATTATTATTATTATTATTATTATTATTATTATTATCATTATTATCATATATTTAATTGTAATGAATGGTTTTTGAAACTGGGAAAATTTTTAGTAATTAAGAAAATTTTTGTATAAATTATTACAATTGAATTGTGTACGTTAATTTATAAAATATGTTGTGTTTAATGAACGTGCCAGAATGAACAAAAGAAAATATAATTTTTCAACTTATATTTATGATTTTTTTATTTATTTTTTCCTTTTTATTTATTTTTAGTTAGTTGTATAATTTATTTTTTATTTTTAAAATTCATAATCAAGATTTGACTCTAGATACATAATTAAGAAATGACCTTGTATCTCGTGAACTATTGACATTTTTAAAGATATAAGCTCATCCTGATATAGGCGACTGCTTGGCCGAGCGGTTTAAGTCTTAAACTGCCGCACAGCAGTCGCTCAGGCGTGGGTTCGAGCCCTGGCAATTGCAATTTTTCTTCTGCGATTTCTGGGGCTTGCTCCCTTGCCGACTGTACCTTGGCCAGGTTTCTGTGGTTTTTCCTCGGTCATTGTGCCCCTAAAATAAGCGGGGCACAGGCAAATGCGGGTACAGACTGTAAGCCGGCCACAGCCGCAAAAACGGAGGGTCCTGTTACAGGACTATATAGGAGGAATAGCTACAGGAGGAAATAGCTACAGGAGGAAAATAGCTACAGGAGGAAAATAACTACAGGAGGAAAATAACTACAGGAGGAAATAGCTACAGGAGGAAAATAGCTACAGGAGGAAAATAACTACAGGAGGAAATAGCTACAGGAGTAGCTTGGAGGGGGCCTGGTACTGCGAAGTAATGCTAACGCGGTCCCGCAGTATCAGGTACAAGAGAGGGGAGGGTTTTAGTGAGTAAGAATCTCACACTACCGGCAACCAATATCTCCAACATCTAGCCGGTGTCTTATGAAGATTTCCCTCCTCTCGCCAAAAAAAAAAAAAAAAAAAAAAAAAAAAAAAAAAAAAAAGCTCATCCTGATATTACACTTATCGAGACCTTTCATTTGAATACCCACATCAATTTTTCACATATTTCATATATTTTGTATATTTATATATATTATATATATATGTATATATGAAAAATATATCAAAAATGCATGTGGGTACTCAAATGAAAGCTTTTGATGAGTGTAATATCGGGATGAGCTTATATCTTTAAAAACGTCAATATTTAAGAAAATACAGTGCAATTTAACGAACGTCATTATTTAATAAAGCAAAATTTTATTTATTTATAGTTCACAAGTCACGGCAGTCACATCGTGACTGCAAAATTACTAGTAATTACTTTGATAATTATTTAATTCATTAAAATCATTTATTAATAGATATAGAACTTTTGATCCGGTCCAAAAATTTTATCATATTAAACAATTTGAAACTTTTATAAATAAAATTTGTAACGAGGAATTTAAAGTTTGACGCTAATTTTGTTTTGAAGTCAAAAAATATATAGTTTAATTTTGATAGTTCAAAAAAATGTTTCTTTCAAAGTTTGAAATTTTATTAAATCTTGTTATTTTAAATTAAAAAATTTTGTTCTCGTTAATAGACATTTACTTATTATCATTATTTTTTTTTTCTATAAAAATTGAGTGTATATAAGCAGGAGTCGTGCCTTGACGTAAAAAAAATAATTCTCGATCTCAAAGATCCACGAGCTTGGTGTTAAATTGGACATATCAAACCAAAAAAATTATTAAAAGGGATGGTGGTACGATAAATAATGATTATTAAATAATAAATTCCTGTCCAATCTAATTATCATAAATATATACTAAATGTTTACATATTCTGTCCGTAAAACGGAGTAAAAGTCTTATATAAATAAAAAAAAAAATAAATAAAATAAAACTAACTATAAAAAAAAAGTATATTATATATGTAAATACAGGTTGTCAAAATGTGATTATTTATGGTAAATAATATGTAAAAAATAAATAAACAGTTGCTCATTCTCCGTAATAATGTAAAGTAGTATTTCCTCGGGTGCATTTGAATTATCCACTGGCAGCATATTTCAGGTGCTAAGTATATAGATTTATCTAGTGCGTAATCAGTTCTTGCTTTATCGTTCTTCATCATAATCGATATACTTGTGCACATATCTATATCTATATCTATATCTATATATTTTATTTTATTTTATATATTTATAAAGTTAACTACTTAGGGTACGCATTGGAACGTACAACGGTTTTCTAACCACAAGATAGTTAAATATACAAGCTTCCGCTTTCTACATTCAAATCAAACTAAAAAATCCACGGTCATACAAAAATTCAAGCTTGATATGTTGCATGTTGTACATTGATCTTTAATTCTCCGCGATGTAATAAATACAAGTACTTATTTTACGGTCATATTTTTTTGTTCAATTCAACTTCAAGTGCTACCGAGGAAATCAAACTTTTAATTTTCCTATTTGAAAAATATCAATAAAATTATGTTTTTTATGTAAATCATACTTTTATTTAATTATTCCTTTACAATAAGTCTATTAATTTTAATTTTAATTGCAAGATAATCTTCTGTACATTTTAAATTATGCTTTTTTAGGATTTTAATGCACAGGATTTTTTTTTAAAAGTCATTTTTTTACAAAAATTGTAAGTTTTTCTGTCAATTTTATTTATTTTTAAAATAAATTAGTTAACTTCAGTGTTAAAAAAAAAAAATTAATTGAATTAAGTAAATAAATTTGAAAAATTTTCTAATTTTTGATTTGAGTAGAAAAATTTTTTAACTATGAAATTTTTTTGGTTTAAATTAATTTTACTTAATTTCAAAATTTTTTGGCTTAATTCTAGATAATTAAACTCTTCAATATTTTTTTTGTTTTAATTTAAGAATTTTTCTCTTGATTCAAATTATTTTTTTTGAAAATTTAAAATATTTATATTTTAAGAACTTTTGGAGATAAAATTCTAAAAAATTACAGGTAAGTAAGTGTCTGTTGATATTTACAAAAATAAGGCTGTTTATTATGAAGTTTAATACTATTAAAAGAAGAACTTTCATAAAACGTAAAAAAATCCAGAGCGTAAAAAATGTAGGAGGGTAACAGAAGTAATAAATAACTCTCTTAAAAGTGCAAAACGTATTTCTCGGAAAAAAAGAAGGTATACTTTCCTCGAAAACGCAGGATCGAATTCCATGTGTCATCGGTAGGGACTTGTCGGGACAAAAAATCCAAACTATAAGTAAAGAGACCTACAAGAGCTGACGACACGACTGGTATCGCGATGATAGACTGCGATCGATCGACAGATCGCCGGGTGACGGAGACGCGCGATCGAGCATTATTAATATCCTTTTTTATAATCCCGAATGCTTCTGGCGCGAACTAAACCATTCATCTCGGCATCACAGGTCTCAGAACTTGTTATTACTTTTGCTGGCTCTTTCATTTATATAAATATAAAAGCTCACCCTGATGTTACACTTATCGCGACCTTTCATTTGAGTACCCACATCAATTTTTCATATATTTCATATATTTATATATATCATATATATGTATATATGAAAAATATATCAAAAATACATATGGGTACTCAAATGAAAGGTCTTAATGAGTGTAACATAAAGATGAGCTTACATCTTTAAAAATATCAATAATTAAAAACTGTCATTGCTATCTTGTCAATTAATAAAATTTTTAAAGATATAAGCTCATCCCGATGTTACACTCATCGAGACCTTTCATTTGAGTACCCACATCAATTTTTCATATATTTTATATATTTATATATATCATATATATGTATATATGAAAAATATATCAAAAATATATATGGGTACTCAAATGAAAGGTCTTAATGAGTGTAACATCGGGATGAGCTTATATCTTCAAAATATATGTTATATATATGTATATATGAAAAATATATCAAAAATGCATGCGGGTACTCAAATGAAAGCTCTTGATGAGTGTAACACCAGGATGAGCTTATTTCTTAAAAAATATCAATATTTAAGAAAGTATAGTGCAATTTAAAAAAACTCATTATTTAATTTTCAAAATTTTATTTATAGTTCACAAGTCACAGCAGTCAGGTAGTAACTGCAAGGTTGCTAGTCATACAATAATAAAAATAATTGAACGTAATAAAAACTGATAAATTCTCTAAATCCAATATTATTAGACTTGGATATCCATTTCACTTACACACCCATAAATATACATTTATTCTCGAGCTACTGGGCATTTTAATTCCCAACTGAACATTTATGCATTTAGCCATCGGCTACTAGTTATATTACAGATAGAACGCAACTACTAGTAGACATTCTCTCAGTAAAGTAACAGAGAAAATAAAATAAAGGTTATGTCGAGCATACGCCGACGCACACGCGTCTTATATCTTACATCTTATATTTTATATCTTATGTCTTATATGATAGCATCCACATACCATTACACATTTTAGGTAGATGGTAGATACAGAATGGACGTACCAGCAAGAGAGATCTGATGGATCTGAGCAGCACGCAGCATGGCCGATCATCGAGCATCACTTTGGTAAAAAAAAGCCTCCGAGGAATGGGGGTCATTAGAAATTATAAGTCGTCGATGGATCGATGCCAGGATGGATGGATCGATCGAGGCTTTTATACTGTCCGTCCATGAAAATCCAGAGTGGAAAGAGAAGGAATGAGAATGAGGAGTCGTTTGCCGATCTTGTATCGGTCTCGGTGGTCGTTCAGTTGTCTCTGTAATATAAGGCCTGGGCTGTATATGTAGCTGTATGTACCCAACGTATATGATGCCGAACAGAACGCGAACGCAAACGTGAACGACTTTTTGCTGCTCGAGATCGGTAAACACCGAGTAGTGCCCGAATGCCGAGTAGTAACCGGCTGATCGAGGCGCGGACTGACTACTAATAATCCCCAGAAGGTCCACTCCCTTTACATCTTGCCTCCCACGCATCCCGTATATTATTCTGTTTTATGGATTTTCATTTTCTTTAAGTACGTGATATGTAATCGACAAATGGTTGTACTTATTATTCATATATATGATGGCTATTTATTAATCACATATGATCAGACGTTAACATATGTGTGATAAAACATAAACTGTATCGTTTTAAAGTCTATAATTATGACACTGAAGTTAGTAGAGGTCTAAAATGTTTTTTATTAATTAAATTACAACTAAAAAAATATTTTTAAAAAATTGCACTTATAGTTTATCAAGTTTTACATATGTGCAAATTTCTTTTTTAATTGTTTAATTGAAATTTTTTCAATAATAAATTTTGAAATGTCGTCTAACTTTATTTTCTTCCAAAGATGACACTGAAGTTAGCAGACGTCTAAAATGTTTTTTATTAATTAAATTACAACTAAAAAAATATTTTTAAATAATTGCACTTATAGTTTATCAAGTTTTTTATAAGTGAAATTTTTTTTTTAATTGTTTATTCTGTTAAATCTTGTTAAATCTGACATGGATGAAATACTATACTTCTCTGCATCCAATTTCTATATCGATGACACGATTTATTACATGTTAAGTTCTAATTATCAAAAGACGAATAAAAGATTATAAATTTAACAGGAGATTTTACGGATTAATTCGAAGTTCCAGTGAGGATTTAGCGGATTTCGGTGATGAATAAGGTACAATATAATAATAATAATGAGCTGGTGATCTATAGTTGTGTGGAGTGTCTGCATGAGTTCAGCGATAAATTGTGATTCGTGACAAACTGGGCACGCGAGCGACTTGAAAGAAGACTCTCAGGAAAGGTAATGTCTCCCTTGGACAAGTAATCGCGGTATTGTAGATGTTTATATTCATGTGTGTATTTATATATGTGTGCTTGGGTGTGTGTCAACCCCCAGACGATAGATCAAGCTTTAAGATCGACCTGACAACCAGTGTCTGTCACTCAAGTCTCATCGGATGCTAATTTGATACTTATTCGTCATTGATCCTTGTAAGGTCTTGGCTTATAAACATAAGCTATGGATTATTTTTATTACACCCGACAAATGCGTTGTACGCTGGTGGCATTTTTTTACTTAAATCCATTAAAAAAAACTGGCAAAAAGAGGATTTATAAAATATGCAACTTGTATAAATTTAAAAATATATAGATAAAATTTTTTCTTAACTATATAAATATTTATTTGATATGAAATTAAAATTTTCCTCTATTAAATGTACTTTTTTAAATATTGACGCTTTTAAAGATATAAGCTCATCCCGATGTTACACTCATCAAGAGCTTTCATTTAAGTACCCACATCAATTTTTCATATATTTTTCAAATATACATATATATAATACTAGCTGTTACCCGCCCGCTTCGCTGGGCGCTTTATAAAATTGCATTTTTAGATCTAGACTTGAAATTTAATTATTGTTTTGATTTGCTTAGATTTTAATTGAGTATTAAAAGTTTAGTTAAAGTCATTGCAAGTCTCAAAAGTAAAGTTGAAATCTGTATAGCTTCAATTGCGAAGAATTTCTTTGTTATTTCAAGTTTTCTCAGTGACATCAATATTTTATAGAAAATAAATTTAACATTTTTTTTACGAATTCTATTTAAATAGGTAGCCAAATTTACTTTTCACATGACCAGTGTTTGGAAAATGCATTCATTTTAATCAGATACATTCCCGCGATCCCGCAATAAGAACAATTTATAAGTTATGTAATCAGCAAAAATAACATGTATATAAAATTCTTAATCCGTTGACCGAATCACTACATGTAATATTAAGTTTTGGAAACCTAACAATTACTTTTTTCCCGCTGCTAAAGGAGACGTTTGGTGTAAGAAAATTTTTAGTAAATGTTATTAAATCTCAATAGATATGGTCGAAGTTTCATGTTTCAAAAAGTTCTAGTTTATAAACAACAGCATTTTCAGTAGATTTCATAGATATCTATCTATTTTATTTCATGAAACCAATTAATTCTTAGATAATAATCATAACCAAACATACGATCAGCATATAAACAGAAATTTTCGACACTTAGTTCACCAAAAATAATTAGCTTCGTTTTCTTGAACTTTTTTTAAATGACGTTAAATCAATCAAATATCAAGGTTATGTAATAAAAACAAAAGAAAATCGTATTAAAAATAAATGAATAAAAAATGAGAGTCTTTTGTTTTTCTTAGCGAAACCCTATTTCGCTTATTTATATTACACTCACGCATCCGCCCACGCGTCCACCCAAGCATCCACCCACCCATCCACCCACGCATCCGCCCACGCGTTGGTAGATGGAACTAAATTTTCAAAAAAAAAAAAAAAACATCTTGACTCAAGAAAATCTTTTTCTTCAAAATTTACTTCTTGTTTCAAGTTCTTGTTTATTCTTGAACTAATAATGTCATATACTTATCCCAAGTAAATCTTTCTCTTGGTTTGGAAAGTAGCGCCAACGTTGGCGACGTGATTTTTTGGAACTAAACCGAGATTTTTTTAATAAAAAATTAAATTTAAAAAAATAACCTTATGCATGATTTTTATTGTTTGTGTTCATTTAATTAGACATTTTTAATTAATTTTTAACTTGCTGATTTCCCATTATATTACTGATTTACAGTTAAGTGTGTAGTGACGAAAATATTTGTATAATAAGTATTCGCTCGACTCATACAAAGTACACGGTTAGAAATTTGTTGCGTTAATAAATCAATAACTCAATAACTATAAGTGATATCAACAATCAGAAAAAAGATCCTTAAAGAGGAGGAAATTTATGAAAAAAAGTCTCGACTCCCGGAACTCTAGCTCCATAAACACTGTACTTTGTATTGACATTTTTAAAGATATAAGCTCATCCCGATGTTACACTCATCAAGAGCTTTCATTTGAGTACCTACATGCATTTTTGATATATTTTTCATATATACATATATATAATATATATAAATATATAAAAAATTGATGTGGGTACTCAAATGAAAGATTTCGATGAGTGTAACATCAGGATGAGCTTATATCATTAAAAATGTCAATATTTCACAAGATAAGAGGTCATTTCTTATGTATCTAGAGAAAGAGAATTTTCTAATGCAGCCTAAACACATCATAATTACCATCAAATTATTTTTGATTTATAAAAAAATAATTTACTCTAGAAATAAAATTTCTTTTGCAGTGAATTTTACTCCAGAGAGATTAAATCAATTAAAAATCATTAATTCTCAATTTTTCCATCGTAAATATGGCCCGATATGGCTAATTTTGATGGCTAGCCATTTATGACCATATCAGAAAAATTTACTGGACAGTGTTTGAAACAAAAGTAACGTAAGTAGGATTATTATTGTCGCTAGTACTAGTACTATATCCGGTGGCAATATAAAATAACAAATAAACAAAAATGATCGGTAAATGGGCAAGAGGTAAGCTGTTATTGCGTTTGCACCGGAATGCGTTACCTTCTTTACTTGTGTCCAGAGATTTACTGCGTCATCTCGCGTGTGCGCCACTTGACTGAGAAACTCTGGAATGTAACCGCTATACGCAGTGAAATAAGAAAATAACAGTGGTCGTTGTTGCAGTTGTTGCAGTTGCACCCGTACACAATATATATATATATATATATGCCTTATACTCGTATACTCACCCAGAATTTACAACAGAACCATGTGAAAATTAACAAGTATAAAACTTGAATTATTATTTTTATTTATAAATTTTTTTTCATATTAATAATTATTTTATACTCAGCCGGAAGTATCTTGTTCATGTTATTGCAACTTGATGAAGAAATTATTTTTCTAGTCTCCATCAGGTACATCACTCAATCGTGTTTATATTTTATATTTTATATATAAAGTTGTAATTGAATTAATTAGTGAACGTGTACATTTTATTTTTTACTTTTTGTTAACTGATCACTGATCACTTTGAGTAATTTATAAAAATAATTGTTATGAAAGTTTAATCCAGCTTGCTCGGACACGGACAAAATAAAAATTAGCACTCGAATGCTTGACACTATTTGTTACTCTTTTTTTGTTTAAACATTTATTCCGAGTACAAGACGCAAGAGCTTCTTTTTCATTATTAGAATTTCTCTTATTTATATTAATACAGTTACATTTTTTTTTAGCCGACGAAACGTCAGGTGTAAATTTATAATTTTGCTTGAGAATTATTAATTAAAATTAAAAGTAATGTTGAACTTTACACACCTTATAATGCAAAAAATTTTAAAGTGAAAATTTTGCCTCCTTTCTGCGACTAAATTTATTTTTTAGTATAAAATTTAAAAAAAAATTACAAGATATTTATTTAGAGATTAAAAAAAATAATTTAACTTTTTTTTTAATAAATTTTAAAATTTAAAATATAAATTATAATATTAAAAAAAATTACATCAATATTTTTCTTTCAATTTTTTACAAGTATTATTTTTTTTCTTTATTGATTTATTTATTGAGATCTTCCAAAAATTGCAATATTAAAGGTAATTTTAGTAATTAATTTTATTCAATTAAATATAGTAATTTTAATAATTTATTATTTTATTTAAGAAATTATAAATAATTTTTAAAAATAATATTTATAAAAATTTGGATTAATGTTCAAGTAAAATTTTTGGAAAAATTTAATTTTTTTTGTTAAATAATCCGAAATTCTAATGGCAACTTTTTGCTGGTTGCAATTTTTTTTGAGGAATTATTTTAAAGGAAATTGTTGAACAACTGTATGTGTTGAAAGCCGATGTCAAGAAATTAATAGGAACGTCACGCGTCATTACCGGGCAGCGGTTTAAGATCTCTGGTACAGGTAGAAGTGTAGTGCAGCAGCATCAATAGTATTAACAGCACCAGCAGCAGCAGCAGCAGCAGCAGCAGGTTGGCCTTGCGGTGAGGCTGTTGCTGTTGTTAAAATACTTAAAATGCCGGTGCCCGCCGCAACCTACTCGAAAAATTACACGATATTTTTTCGGTTGTGGCTTGATCACTCGACTAACACGCTCAGGTTTTATAACTTCTTAAAAACAATTTGCGAGTAGTAACTGATGAAATTGTTATAGCATTTGCTTAAATTGACGCTTGAGTAATACTTTTTCAAAATTTATACCTCAAAAAATTCTTTCAAGACATTTAAATGAATAAATTTCCAAAATTTTATTTTTAGTTGCAAAATTATTATTTTTAACTCATAAAATGAACTATTATTGGCTAATTAGTTAAATATGTCGAAAATTATCTTTAAAAAATTGAAAAATATTTTTTTTTTATTTTTTAAAACTAAAAATTTGAACCAAAAAAATTATTTTGTCAAATTTTTTAATTTTTTATTAAAAAAAATTTTTTTTAATTATTTAAAACAATGAAATTTTCCAAAATAATTTTTTTAGTCTAAAATTTTTGTCCTGAATCAATAATTTTAGATAATTTTTAATTTTAAAGTTAAAAAATAAAAAAATTAAATGAATAATTCAAAACATTTTTTTACATCATTTTTGATGCGTACAAAAATAATTCACCGTATGATAGAATTTAATTTAAAATTTAATCTCCTGAGTTTAATCTATAATCGAAAAATCTCCCGTAATTACATACACAAGTGACGACAGTACGTGGGTGTACAGGAAAATTATTTTAAAAATGGGCACCAACAAAAAACAATGTAAAAAAAATAAAAAAATAAATAAATAAAGGTAAAATTCAAAGCCAGAGGCTACAGATACGCCTCTCAGATTATTGATCGTTATTACTTGAAGGCTTATACTCGCCTTGCCCGCGAAGATTACACGAGAGAAGAAACAAGTGGCAGCATCAGCTTCACCAGAACCAGCAGCTCCAGAGACTACTCAAGGTCCAACAGTAAGACCACACACACTGGAGTACCGAATCGAGACCAGCTTAATTAATCGCTCCTCATTTTTTCTCTGACGATCGCGATACCAAGGGCTTATTACTTATGTCAGAAAATAATAAAATGACAAAATTTTTACTATAGTTAAAACCATTTTGAGACGTGCACTTTTCAAATTTTCTTCTTTTTTTAGGAACCCTGAAATTTATATTAACTTAATTCTTAATTGTTTTTAAACTTGATTTATTTTTTTAGATTAAAAAAATCATTTTTTTACTCAATTAAAAAATTTTTCTTCTTAATTCAACCCAAAGAAAATTTTTTAAATTAAAAAATTCTTCTTTGTTTAGTGTAAAATTTTTTAACAATTTTTTTTCTTTCATTTTTGCATTATAAATATATTTTTGTATCAAATTATTGAATATAAATATTTTTTTGAGCAATGTAAAGCTCAAATTTTAGTAAAAAATTGATAATTTTTATTATAAAGTTTTTATTTTATTAAAAATATATATTTTTATAATTCCTGCGTTTAATTATTAGACAATAATTTATTTTTTTTTGATTTTTGAACTTCAATGATTCAACTTAAAAATATCGTGCTTATTGCAGGACATTTTTTTGATAAGAGCCGAAAAATCCTTAATTGTAAAAAAAGACTAACTTTAATAAAATTACGCGTTATTAGCAATATAAGTATATTAATTTTTATATAAATGAATCTTAAAGCTTCTTAAAAAAAAATTGCTTGTTTAAATTTGTAAAAATTCAAAATTAAATACAAGTAATCCCATTTAATAGGCCAAAACCGAAAATAAAGGACCGAAATTCAGTCATCCGTTAATTTCTCGAGGATGAAGGCACCGTCTAGATTTGCGAGATTGAGCCAGGGACAGGGACAGGATAAGTGTGGCGGCGGATGTCAAAGAGGTGTCGTTGTCGCCGGTAAAAAACAACAACACGAATATTATTATTTTAAAAAAGTAAGTTAACATTAAGTTGAGCATAAAAGTGAAGGAAGACGTTCGTTAAACTCGGCTTGAACCAGTCCTGGATTATTATTATTATTTTATTCCTGATATAATTGGTCTCACACGCCCACGTGTGTATCTTAAAGTCAAGCATAAATGTGTCTCGGATATTTATTTTTAATCATCAATGACAGGCAGTGTCAGGTTGAGCCTTCGGAACCCAGGGGAGAACTCATTAAATATCTCAGTGTCTTATCTTCGTCTTTTGATTAACAGACAATCATACATTCATACGAGTAATCTTCTAATCGTCTTCTTAAATAAGAATAATATTCTATAAATATGCCGGTTATGTAATATAATTTATAATTTAAGAAGAGCTTCGTAACTTCATTAATTAACGGCATTGCGGGGTGTAATAAGAAGAGCGAATAATTATAAATAACAACTCTGCATCGTGATCCTGGAAATAACTTGCTCCATTTTTTTTCTTAAGCGGGCGAATTTTTTTTTTGATGAAGGAAATAAAGCTGCTTTATGGGTTATGCTTGAATAATTGAAAAGACATATCTGATTCGATTAACTTGATAGAAGAGGTCAGCTCCAGATTAAAATAACCATATTATTTAATAATATTAATCGATAGTAATCTGCTGCGGAAATCTAAAGATTAACCATTTAAACATGTCAGTTTTTCTCTTTTCCGATTGTTCGTTGCTCGTTCCAGTGACCTCGATGTAAATTTATATATTTATTGCCGTAGAATTAATCATGAGGATTATTTTCGTGGGATCAATTAATAAACTGGGTTAATGCAGACTTGAACAAGTGTTCAAGAGGATAAAGTTTATTTCGTAAGAAATTTAGCGTTAAAAAATAGTCCGATGAGACTTTGAGAAAAAATTAAAAAAATTTTTCCTTTTTAAACGATCGAATAGAAACAATTAAAAATTACATGCATTTTTATGCTTATGATTTATTTATGTGTCGTTGGTGTATATTATATTTACCTTCGATCAATCAGATTTCAAATAAATTGTTTCACTTGTATTTGGTGCTTTTTCAATTATTAGGAATTTATTAGAAAGTTTAGTTCCACTACGGCCGATAGGTGGCGAAAGGTAGTTCAAAGTTTCTCTAAGCAGAGTGATAGTTTAAGTAGTTAAGTATCACACAAGTTCCATACTAGTGAGACTTATCAATATTATTATGAGTAATCAATAGAAAATTTTTGGTTTTAATACGACCGAATAGAAATAATTAAAAATAAATAATGAAGTTAACAATAATTGAACATTGTAAACTTGGATCTGAAGTTATAAGGGCATAATAGGCATGAATAAATAGCGTGGCGTAAATAAATCAAAGTTAGCATATGAGTAAAATTACAACGAGCGTATTAATACGTAATAACAGAAAATAAACAAGTAATACACTGGAGAGTCGAGCCCGAGAAAATAGAGTCTAATATGGCGGAGTAAAAATTTCGATGATGAAGCGAAGGTGGAGGCTTATAATCCACACAAGACATCATAACATATGTACACTTACACATACATGTATGTATAATACATATTGTGGTCCGCTTCTGACGGCCGATAGGTGGCGAAAGATAGTTCAAAATTTCTCTAAGCATCAATATTATTATTAGTATAATGATTGAGTAGAAATAATTAAAAATAAACAATAAAGTAAATAATAATTGAACATTCTAAACTTGGATCTAAAAGTTATTTTAATGTAATTAAATTTTCAATTTTTTTTTCCGCTAATTAATATAAATATTTGCAATTCAATGTTCTTCATTGTATTAAAGTAAACTTAAACTTTTTTCCAAGTAAAAACTTTTTACAAAAAGATTAAAAGTTTTTACCATAACAATATTTTGTAAGTTAGTTATGCTGTTTTTACTTACCAGCGAGGGGTCCATTGCGCGTCGGAGTTTCCCCTTTACGACTTGCCGATCCCGAGGAAAATAACGTAATTGGCGAGGTAAGGATCGCGCCTTAGGCAAGAAGCTCAGTGAATCCACCTTCGCTCTAAACTTCAAGACATAAAACTTCGGCCGTGAAAGTTTAGACACAAGATGAACAAGGATACCAACAATAACATAAAGATAAGAGTATTGAGCCAGAGAAAATGTAGCAACAAAATAAAATGTATTATTAAAAATGAACATTGTTGTTGTTTATGGCAAGTCTGTTATGTTAGTTTGTGTATTATACAAATGTATGCGGAATACCGTATAATAAATATACCTAAAGAGTGTAATTTATAAATGAAGGTGTCGTAAAATAAGAGCGGAGTAAAAACAGTAGATCAAAGTGCCATGACAAATGAAAACTTCATTAAATATCATTTGATACATAGCACGGTGTTTTTACGATAGTTTTGCAACAAAAAGCATGTTCTTTTCATAGTTCCTAGTGTGGAAATAAGCTATATGTTGGATATATATTCCTTGGCTATACTATTCCTTGGGAGAGCAAAGACGTGTCGGTGGACTGTCCATAGAGACCGCCTACGTTGAGTCTCAAGACCAGTCTCTCTATTTGGCAGACCGAGTTAACAGAAACAGCTACTGCAATTGCAGAACAAGTAAACTGACCAACGACTAGAGACCTAAGACCAAACCATTATATTAAAACTCTCTCGGATAATCATTATATGATACGACATCAACATCAACAGCAACAGCTAAAAGCAGAGTCAGAACCAGTGTCAAGACAACCCCAGTCGAGTTCGATTCCACATTCAGCATCAATTGACCATCCAGCTTCCAATAGTCTCACTCGTTTGTCTCTTTATCTTTATTTATTTATTTATTTATTTATTAAGGCAGTTTTCTACTTTGGGCGAACAAAAAAGGATATTTTTAGAAATTTTTTATCAGATTGCGAATGGAGATGTTGATTTAAGGTTTGCTAGGATGAGTAAACGCACTTTGGGTATGCGTAAAAAATTTTTTTGTTTTTGTACTTCAAAAAAAATTTTTCAGAATTTCAAAGAAAACTATTGCCTTAATAATGTAAACTGAAGTTAAGTTGCATTAATGGTGAAGGTCCAGCTGCTCCCGTATTATCTGGTCCGACTCGGATTAGGTTCGCTAAGGACACGCCGGGTTCCAGCTCGCGGGGTACCGGCCCCCGACGTCGTCGAGCCACCATGTTTAGTATCATCTACTGCGTTACACCGGAGAAAGATATCGCGAATCTTGGACAGGAGTTACCGGAGAGGAGAGGAGAGAGAGTGCAGAGCAGTTATACCAGTGTCTTGTTGGTAGCAAGCTTTTAGAAGACAGGATAGGACTCCTTGTTCCAGCAGACAACACACACACGTGCCAGAACCACCGGTAATTTTATCTCGCCTGGTTTAATACCCCCCATTGGATTTATTCCACTCTCGACACGTTTATTTGCCACTGCACTTGCTACCTAATAATCCATTAAGACATTTATTGTTGCAATAATACCGGAGAAGATTGGATTAGTGTCTTTTGTCAGTCAATGTTGTTCAGAAGTTTTCAAAAATGAAATGTATGATTACATCTTATGATTATATCTATATTGTCTATATTTATATTTTATTTATAAATGCTTCAAAAATTATACCACTACAATAAATATTCATTAATTTTAATACTGAGCAAGTTTCACAACCTAAATACTATACGATAATTTCAATTTCCCATAAACGCGCTCGTAAAATTAATTTCTCGACCCAAGTTCATGAAAATCCAAGCTCATACTCATAAAAGTATTAATCCGTGCATATTTCAAAAGATTAGTTGCTTTCATATGTAATTATTTTTGAAATTTTTATGTTTATATTTGTCCGTGCGCAACATTGTGTACAATTTAAATGGCAGCGTAACTGTTTAAGTATCATTAATATTATAACATCTAAGATACTCACAAGAGTCTTCGGATCTCGGATTGTAAATAGTCATAATAGTATATTACAAATACCATAGAATTAAAATATGCATCAATCTGTTGTTTAATGTCCGTATTATATTAACATTATGACAGCCTTATATCTTTATTCGTCTCGTAAATTTATTTTAATTATCAAATATTAAATATACTAGAAATTTGAATAGCGCGCTACGCGCGCGCTTAAATTTTAACCAATAATGAATCGTGGCCCGTTTTTTTGCGAGTTTCGACCTTTGACTAACTTCAAGACTATCATGTATTTTAATTTAAAGGATATTGAACTCTCTAAAACTAAATTAGTGGAATTTTAACTTATTTGAAGTCAGTAGGAAAATTACTTCAAGATTATATCATTTTTAAGATTGTAAATAAATTATACAATTTTTAAGATTTTTAAATAAATAAATTATTAAAGAGAAAATTTATAAAAAATTTTATTTGTAGAAATTATAATATGTAGTATTTAAAATTTATTTGTTACGTCAAACTAAGAAAAGTTATTATATTAATTAAAAAAATTTATAAATACGCATTTTGTAATTTTTAAATGAAAAATAATTATTTTTTTATTCTTATATTCAATGAAAAAAAAATTCACGGTGTGAATTAATATGAATAAAATTTTTTTTAGAGTGAATTTTACTCCGGAAGGATTAATTGAATGAATTTAAAATCAAACACTAATCATTATTAAATAAATTTATTAATGATTAATGCACAAAAATAATATCAATATCGCACGCGCTCAATTGCCCTCAGGCATAACTCGTGGACTGAATCGTTAGTTATAATCCAATGTATTATTTATATTAAACTCTTTCTATTTGTAAATATAAGTGAGTTTATATGAATGTAAGTGTGGGTTTGTTTGTGCGTTTGTGTCAAAGCTCAGACATTTATTGACTGGAATGTTGAGCCGCTGGTTTCTCTGATTTTGTCCAGAGTACAGACGTCTAGTCGAGTGTACTTACTTTACCTACCAGCAATGGTAAGTAACACACGAATCAATGTTCACTATTCACTCAACTTATCCTATCTCATATATATACCCATTACCATTGCCATTACTATACTTACCTCAACTACT
The DNA here is from genome assembly GCA_905319865.3 of Cotesia congregata. NCBI lineage: Eukaryota > Metazoa > Arthropoda > Insecta > Hymenoptera > Braconidae > Cotesia > Cotesia congregata. Next base: position 1,558,612 of record CAJNRD030001118.1, on the reverse strand, counting down.
ATGTACAGTGTACTTTTATTTACCTCAGCAAATAACAAAACTCCAGTCCTAAAATGGATAACGTTAAACTCTTGGCCAATAAAATACTTTAGGATTTAAGCTTTTATTTATTTTATTACATATTTTTTATGTTTATTGCTCTCGTAAATTCAATCGATCACGCACAAGTCAAATTAAACGACTGGGTGGAAATTTATTCCTATTAGGTATTGATGGATTACAATTAAAAGGAGCACAACTTTTATTTTATTTGCAAAAAAATTTCTATTTTTTTTTTTACAAACAAGGTAACAATAAAAATTTTTTATTTATTTATTTGATCGATCGTTGAATACAGAGAATTAAATCAGTTCGATTAAATTATTTCTAAGAAAATTTATTAATTTGTCAATTATAAATAAATAAAATTTTACTTTATTAAATAATGGATTTTGTTAAATTGAACTGTACTTTTTTAAATATTGACATTTTTAAAGATATAAGCTCATCCCGAAGTTACACTTATCAAGAGCTTTCATTTGAGTACCCACATGCATTTTTAATATATTTTTCATATATACATATATATACTATATATTTTAAAGATATAAGCTCATCTCGATGTTACACTCATCAAGAGCTTTCATTTGAGTACCCACATGCATTATTGATATATTTTTCATATATACGTATATATATATATATATAATATACATAAATATATAAATATATGAAAAATTGATATGGGTACTCAAAAGAAAGGTCTTGATGAGTGTAACATCAGGATGAGCTTATATCGTTAAAAATATCAATAGTTCACAAGATACAAGGTCATTTTTTATATATTTATCTAGAGATAGAGTATTTTCGAATGCAGTCTAAATATTTATCATCATAAAAATTTAAAGCAAAAAAAAGGCAATTTTTATTACTGAATTTGTTTCAAAATAAAATACAATTATTTATTATTCATTGTCTTATTGTAATGTCATGAATAATTGAACAATTGCTTCACTTACCAAATTGACGAAATAATTTTCTTACATTATGGAAATGAAACAAAAAAAAAAAAACTAATAAATTAAATAATTACACGAGACACTTGAGTCTCTAATTGTAATTGTCGATATCAATAAAAATGGCACGTTTTAAATTAAATTAATTAATTAAATAAAACAAAGTAAAGCTCTTAATTCCCAATTAATTTTTTGAATTCGACAAAATCATCATTTAATTAATCGTTAAATTAAAATGAAACAGAATTATACTTTACAATATTGTTTTTCATAATATTATAACAATTTATTTAAATTGATAAAAACGTAAAACCACTTGAGCTGAATTGAGTGGCTCTCCAATCAATTAATTAAAATTAAAATATAGATAAAAAAATAATATATTCCAAATGTTTTTTAACTTGTCCCGTTAAAGATAAAATACATAATACGTAATACGGTTTTTCATAAGACGACCTCACGTAAGTTCCGATGATCAATAAATTGTTAATTACTTGCCTTACTCAGTATATATACTTAACCGCGAACGCGACAATTAGTGAAGACGTAGCACTTGCTCACCAATAAGTAACTCATCCTCTATCTCTGAACATACATTACCTCCAGATCAATCCATTAAATCCAGTAAATTATAACTTTCATTAATTATCTCTGAATACATACTTATACATGTATACACTATTAATATTAATTTTAATTTTTATTATTTTTACCTGATAATTCATTATCAATATCATTCAATTTTACGGTGAATCTTAATTGTTTTTTCTTCATTAAATTTATTCCATGATGATTTACTAGTTTATTTTTTTTCTTCTTATATATATTATAAAGCTCTTAGACAACTTTTTCCTTGTAAAAAATAATTTCTGACAAAATGGTCCTAATATATGTATTTATTTATATATTTAAGCAATATTTACGATCCCTAGATGTATTCAAGTAATTTTTACGACCAGTTAGAAGTTTTAGTTTTACAACATCCAAATTTATTGGAGGTAAGTAATTTTTATGATCACCCTAATCCGTCCAAATCTTCCGAAGGTGTGAAGAAATATCTAGTGTCATTTTTATTATCGTTCAAAATTTTTTTCAGTTAATTTTATGTTTAAATTTTATACACTGACCTCAAAAAAAAATTATTTAAAAATTTTTACAATGTATTCATTTTAATAAAATTTATTCTTCTTAAAATTTGGCATTTATTTAATGTCGAAGTCCAAAATAATTTATTTAATGTCTATAAATTTTTTTTTATTCTTTCTCTATGTTAAATTTGACTAAAAAATTAAACCATATTAAAATAATTAATACAAAAACATGAAAATTAATTTATTTATTTTTTATTTGATAATAAATATCCCTTAGACCATCTTAAGAATTTTTTTTCTTGATTTAAACTCTAAAAAAATTTTTTTTTGGTCCAGTATTAATAATAATTACATTTTTATTTTTTATATAGGTAAAAATAAAAATTAAAAAAAATTTATAAATCTCATTATTGTCTCTTATATATAATGTACAATGTCAAACATTTATAAAGAGATAAAAATCAATAAAAACATTTTATTGAATAAGACTAAAAATAGGAGTCATTACATCTTATTTTATATTTTTATATTTATTTATAAAATAATGTTCTTATGATAATTACAATTTACGATACATATAAATTTTTTGCACCAGCTGGCGTTTTATGGAAACAACCGAGAAATCGACCGATAAATGTTCGAATTAATTTAACAATTTTATATATATATTAGGAGGTAAGTAAATGCTATGTAGGAAATAAAATAACAACATAAGTAATAAGTTGTAAGAAAGAATAGGAGCAAAGAGGAAAAAAATAATCGGGTTGAATTGAATGGCAGTGAGGCTGAGAAAATACAAAGACTGCTCGATACTCGATAGGTTGCGGGGTTTAACTATAAGTATAATAAGTATGTAGTATATAGTAGCGGTTTAAGGACGAAATGTAACAAGTAAAGTAAAATGTCTCCAGGGGCCCGTATATATACATATATATGTGTGTGAATGTTACAATACAGTAGTAGGGAACCAGTGAAGGGAGGATTTATTCGTACTTGGATTTACAATGGTTTATGGTGTCGCTCCCGATGCCACAACAAATAATTGCCAATTAAACGTCTCAACGATGGATCTGATCGCCGTTTTAAAATTGCGAAAACTCGATCGCCTATCTTCTAATGCATCTTTTATATTATCTACTATTTATATTCATGCTTTAACTGTTTAGACTTTTTTTCCCGGTGATCGATGCTTGAGAAAACCTTTTTTTCCCCCCGACGTCAAGCGACACACTCAAAAAGGGTGATTGATGGGAAATTAATTTAAATAATTTGTACTACCTGATTTATTTAGTTATTCTGATAGTTGACTAATTACTTTAAGAGAAAAATATTTAAAAATAGAAAGATTAATAATTAATCTTTATTTTTTGCTATTAATAATATTCTTATTTATTTACTAATTAATAAAAAAAATAAAAATATTTATAGAAAGAAATATGTATGAGATTATACATGTCAATGTGGGATTTGTTATTACACGTTGTTAATTTAGCATACGGAAGATAAAGTTAGGTATAAAAGATAAAAGCAAAGCAAAAGGTCCCAGAAGAATGAATTATGTTTGACTGGTGAAAGTGTTCATAAGTCAATTCCCCAAAAAGTCAGCACGCAGATATAAACTATAAACCACTTGTTATAAATTTATATTTTCATTCTTATACTTTATATTCTTATACATACATGCCTTATCCGCAAGTTGTCTGCAACCATGATGGATTATTTTTAATCACGAACTCATACAAAATACACAATTACAATAAAAAATAATGGATGTATTAATAAAGATATAAAAGGACCAAGTACTAACTAAAACTCCTTAATAAACAACTCAAAATTTTTATTATTATTTTTATTTGTGTCGATAAATTTTAAAGAGTAAAAATAACTTTTTTTTTACCCGACCCTTAATCTTTACCTTTATCATTATTTCAGATTTCAAGTCCAAATTTTTAGCTAACCATAATTGCTTGGACAAAAATTAATTATTCACAAGCAACCTTGCAGTCACAATGTGACTGCTATGACTTGTGAACTATAAATAAATAAAATTTTGCTTTATTAAGTACATTTTTAAATATTGACGTTTAAAGATATAAAATAAACGATATTATTTAATAATGTCAATCGATAGTACTACGTGCAATATGCTGCAGAAATCTGAAGATTAAGAATTTAAAGATGTCAGTTTTCCTCTTTTCCGATTGTTCGTCGCTCGTTCCAGTGACCTCGATGTAAATTTATATATTTATTGCCGTAGAATTAATCATGAGGATTATTTTCGTGGGATCAATTAATAAACTGGGTTAATGCAGACCCGAACAAGTGTTCAAGAGGATAAAGTTTATTTCGTGAGAAATTTAGCGTTAAAAAATAGTCCGATAAGACTTTGAGAAAAAATTAAAAAAATTTTTCCTTTTTAAACGATCGAATAAAAACAATTAAAAATTACATGCATTTTTATGCTTATGATTTATTTATGTGTCGTTGGTGTATATTATATTTACCTTCGATCAATCAGATTTCAAATAAATTGTTTCACTTGTATTTGGTGCTTTTTCAATTATTAGGGATTTATTAGAAAGTTTAGTTCCACTACGGCCGATAGGTGGCGAAAGATAGCTCAAAGTTTCTCTAAGCAGAGTGATAGTTTAAGTAGTTAAGTATCGCACAAGTTCCATACTAGTGAGACTTATCAATATTATTATGAGTAATCAATAGAAAATTTTTGGTTTTAAAACGACCGAATAGAAATAATTAAAAATAAATAATGAAGTTAACAATAATTGAACATTGTAAACTTGGATCTGAAGTTATAAGGGCATAATAGGCATGAATAAATAGCGTGGCGTAAATAAATCAAAGTTAGCATATGAGTAAAATTACAACGAGCGTATTAATACGTAATAACAGAAAATAAACAAGTAATACACTGGAGAGTCGAGCCCGAGAAAATAGAGTCTAATATGGCGGAGTAAAAATTTCGATGATGAAGCGAAGGTGGAGGCTTATAATCCACACAAGACATAACATATGTACACTTACACATGTATGTATAATACATATGGTGGTCCGCTTCTGACGGTTGATTGAGGTTGGTGGGTGGCCCCCCGGTGCATGTAATGCTCTCTAATCACGAGCAGCCATTGACTATTACGGTTAAATGCGATTTTGAGCGATCCACCGTGGAGCAAACGCAATTTCCCGGCAGAGTCCGTTATCCCGCCCCCTCTTACATTCTCTATCTCTTCTCGAGTATGTATTATACATTATACAGTATACTTCATACTACTATAACTCGAGCTCAGTCTGATGTCTTTTCTTCTTTCATACTCTTTTGTACGCGCTACGGATCATTTTGCGTTTGCTGAATCTCGCTACACTTAAAAGTTTAGATTATTCTGTATCTCTTACGGGCTAAAATAAACCCAGATGTTTAATTTGTAACAACAATAGAAACCATGAAATTATTTTCTTTAATTTAACTACAAAATCTTTTATTAACTATTAAAATTGTTTTAATTTAAGTGAGTGATTTTAAGAAATTTTCGTCATTAATAAATATATTCGTAAAAATATTCTTTAATATCATTATACATGTCCATAAATTACTTGATATATTCATATTTTATTTTTAATGTTTTTTTAAAAATGTATCGAGATATATCTGGCTTTGTAAAGCTTAATATGACTTTAAATGTCATATCAGATAGAAATGTAATCAAAATTTGCTCATGTGTAATTTTTCGACGAATTATAGTTTTGAAAATTTCCTATAGATGGCGTATTGTCGCTAAATCGTCTCCTAATAAGAAAGTCAAGTTTTAAAAGTTAAATAATAAAATAAGAATCATTTCTTCTATTTTTACAATAGTTTTTAGTTTAATCATATAATAAACTAATTAACGCACATATTTAAAGAAAAAATAAAAAATGATACTAACTTAAAAGCCAGAAAAATAATTATGATAAAATAAAAATAGTTAAATAGAATTTCAAGACATTTTGACATTAATAAATTCTTATTCAATTAAATTAATTTTTTTTTAGTCTTTTAAAACATTGTTCATATTTTAGTAATTTTATTTTTAACTATTAACAAGCAAAATTAAAAATAAATTTAATATATTACAAATTCTTAATTAATTTTTTTTATTAACAAATTTTATAAACAATTAATAGAAATTTTTAAAATCACTTTTTTACTAAATATTAATTTTTAAATTTTAAGATAACAATTGTTTTTAAATATTTTATCTAAATCAAAATGTGCTATAATTAAAATTTCCTAAAAATTCGCCTGCTTTTATACCTCTGAATTTTTTTTATACATTATAAAAAATAAAAACTCAATAAAAAAAATGAAAAAAATCCTTGCACTCAAATATTCTCAATATTTTCCGACTAATAAATTTCTCATTAAAATTCCACAAAATTCACAACCTAAGTTATTTTTATTACCCTCTTGTTGTAACCAAACAACAATTCACAACTTATAAAAAAAACCTGGCATAAATATGCATAGCCACTGCAATTTATGATCATCAAGCATCAAGTGGTTGGATTAGGAATGCAACAAATCCACTGGTGACCATACACCATACAGCTGGTAAATTCCACCCACGTCTCGCTCCAGTTAATAACAATTTATCCCCCTGATTTACTATTTTATTTTAAAATAAAATAGTACACCCACTTATTGTCAATAACACTTTCTCCAGCTCATAATATTATTCTCCATTAACAATTCAACAATTCACTGACTGTAATACAATATAATATAATATATAATACATAATAATAAACTAAAAGGTGGTTAGTTTATATTTATATATATATATTTAGTCGTATTGCTTGTTGCTCGTGAGTCGTTTTAAATATTTTCGCGCGTGCCTGGCGTGCGCGTGTACACACATATATGTATGCTAATGCGCGTGTGTCATTATGCTATGCAGTTGAGGTTGAGTAGTCTTGGCAGTGTAGTACATTTACCGTCACATACACTAGTACAACCCATATATATATATATATATATATATATATATATATATATATATATATATATTTGTACACATATAGTAAGAAGCTGACTACTGATTACTGACTTTACTTGAGCGCTCCGATATATAGAATATAAAATATAGAATACATATGAGCGGTGAGAGTTAAACTAAGTATGAGTATGAGTATGAGTACAAACTAATGTAAGAGAAGTCAGTGTTGCTGGTTGTATTACTTGGATGCTGAATACTGGTGAGGTCTTGGCACGTCCTTGTAAGGCCACTTGCCTTCTAGCGGTATAGTAGTTACACCGACTTGTCCATATAATATCTTTCTATGCCTATGCATGTTTATAAATGTATGTATCTTACGATAGACATTGCTGGAGTTACCTTTATTATTTATCTTTATTCAATTGAATATTTGAGAGAGAAATAAAAATAGGACTTTAATTAATAATAGTAAAGTTAGCTGACATTTTTAATTTTTTAATTATTAATTTCAAAATAAATATTTTTTTAAAATTGCACTTGAAGTTTTTCAATTTTTTTCAAAATTAAAATTTCTTTTTTAATAAAATGAAATTTTTTTTATTTTTAAATGTCGGCTAACAATTTTTATTTTAATTAAGGAAATATCGGGTTAATAAATTTTTAAAGGGTGGGTCGATATTTATGCATTTTTTTAATATTATAAAGAAAATTTTTGATTTTTTTAATTACTTTAGAAATGTCAAAATTTACTGTACGGAAAATAAATGACTTTATTTGGAAGAAAAATTCTTAAATCAAGAAAAAATTTAATTTAAGAATTTTTTTTAATTGAATAAAAACTATGAAGCTCTACAAAATTATTTTTTTAGGGTTAAAAAAATACTTATATATATTTATGATATAAAAAAAAGTATTTATATTTATTTTTTATCTCTTGGTATTCAAAATTGAAACTTTTTTTAAACAAAAATTAGAAAATTGAGCGCGCTTTTATCAAAATCTTTATTATCAACGATATAATTAATCAAAATTTTATCATTAATATTTGATAGTTGCCAAAGTAGTTACCGTAGCAACGAAAAGCGACAATAATGAAAATGTCACATAAACTTTGTATTAAAGGATTGAAGATTTTTTTAAATTAATTTTTGAGGAAAGTAAAATTGAAAGTTTTTAAATATTGGGAATTATTTATTTTAATATTGTTTAAAAAGTCAATTTTCGATTGAAAATTTGATTAAATTTCTAAAATTAAGAAGTCCTGTAAATTATGAAATTTTTTTATTTTAAATATATAATTTAAAAATTTTTTAGAAAAATTTTCAGGTTATAAAATTGTAAAACTTCATTTTTTTATTCAAATTGTCAAGATTTTTTTCTACATTTTTATTTAAATATAAATTTGTCTGTTATAGACTTTTGAACTCTCTTGAAAAAAAATTTTCTCGACTACTTATGTAATAAACCAATTTTTTTTCTCAATTCAACTGACCCATTTTTGAAAATTGCAAAAACAAAATCCAGTGTTTATCATACTTATTAACTAAAGAATTTTATCACCTTCACTTAGACTATAAATTCGGTGATTTAGTCACTAGTCTACAAGGACAGCATTAAAGTTGCGATAAAAATTCACAATAATATAAAATAAAAATAAAAAATAACAAAATTGATGAATTAATGATGTAACTAAAGTTGTTTTATTTTAAAGTCAATCAGATACTTGATGATGACCTTAAACTTCTAGCATTTCTCAAGGAGTTAATGTAAATATCTTACGGCAAAAAAGCCAAATAAATAAATAAATAAATAAATAAATAAATAAATGAATAAAAAAATATTCAGAGATGAATTTAAAAACGTATAAAAAAAGTTACGTTTCAGGACGACTTTGGATTAGCGATTCGGGTTGGTGAGCTCTCACGGTACTTAGTCTACCATATTGGGTCATAAATAGTTGGTGGATGCCAAAGGCATCGACGACCAGTTCAATCCTCCTCACAGCTCCTTCTGGGCTCTCGGTCCCCTCCTTGCTCTTTTATTCTCTCCTATCTCCTATCTCCTACTCCTTCTTCCATTCTTCCGTTTACTCAATGATCACATCACTTAATTATCGAATAAAACACCCATTTAAATGCTAATTCACTCACCAAACTCACAACTCTTCCGGTTTCGCATGGCTAATTACCTTTAAATATTTTAACCTTATATAAAATCAAAAATAACAAAATCATTAAATAAACCCAATAATTATTATTTTTAATGTCTCTGTCCCGAGCATTTTTTATTTTTGTTTTTTATCCTCATATCACCCGTTAAGTGGTTTAGTTTGTTTCTCCGTCTTGAGCGCTATCCGGAAAAATATAATCGCCAATTATCAGGACCTCCTTGACGCCTTAAGAGCTCAGTACTCGTGTTAAGACATAATAATCCCTATTAAATTACTAATTCATTCATTAAATACACTCTTTTAGTTTAAATGATAACCACTCAAGGGTCATTTAAATCCACAAAAATTACGCCAATTCATTTTTTATTTCATACAATTTTATTATTCCAGATCGAAAAATATGAAATATTAATCCTCTTTTAGAATATTCTAACCATTGTCAGCTAAGTCACGGATTTTAATCGCGCGAATACAATAATAAATTTCAATACTGTTTAAAACTTGTGTCGGGTATATTTTAATCACCACGTACTCTTTGGAGTAATTTAATAATTAAAACTAACAGTGACAGATTGTTTCAATAAAAAATAATCCAACGACGAATAAGACAGTACAACAAAATGACTGTTTGTCAGAGATTTTGGTGAAGCTCCACTCGATTAAACAGACTGCAATTACGCTTGAGACTTAATCCAAAAGTTTTAAAAAGTATTTCAATGAATATTCATTTTATTTATTTATTCGCGTTTAATTATTTTCTCCACACACTGTGACATTTAAATATTTACTTAGCTGACAAATAGAGATTGATCAACACAAAATAATAACACATTTATTCAGATTTAATGCAATTGCTTAAATAACTTTCTGTTAAAATTAGGTATGATTTTTTGTATCTCTAATCAATCACCGGGTCATTTATTGTAAGTACAATCACAAAAATATTTATTTAATTATGTATTGTTGTGGAGACAATAAATGAAATTATATCAACAATTATTTTGTCTGCTGTTACATTTTGTAGTACAAGAGCTGTGAATATCAATTTACAAGTATCGAAGAAAGCGAATATTTGACAAAGAATCCGGAAGAAGTATTTTGAATTGTCAAAAGCAGACGAGGGAGAAAATTAATTATTTATTAGGTGAAATACTTTTTATAAAAAATCTAAAGAGATAAAAAAGTACAATTGTGTCAAGTTAAGTTTCCAATTTTAATTAATTAATTAATTAAAATATAATTAATTGATTGTAAAGATTTATCGGCAAAAATATGAAATGAAATTGATATAAATTTTATTTAAATAAATCCTCTTCTAGCGAGAATTTTTTACGACCATACGCCACCTATCGGAAAATTTTTGTACTAACTTTTTAAATTTTAACATTTTTAATTTATGCATAAAAATTACACACTTTAGTGAAATTAAAAATTATTTTCTTAACTATAATATTTTATTAGATTAAAAAAATAATTTTCTCAAATTTTTTTTCTTCATTAATAATTAATATATTATTTTAAAATTAATGTATGTTTTAAAAAAAAAATCATGCTTAATCTTGACAATGATTGTACATTTTTTCAAGCGTGATAAATTTCCGCACCTTACTTAGCTCATGATCTCGGCATTCCCGGAGACAGTTGTAACACTTGGGCGTAAAAGTAAAAAATAACGAAAAGGGTTTGTTGGGATTTAGTATTTGGTTATTTTGCGGCGATAAAATAAAAGGCATATTGCGAGCTGTTTATGGGAGGTCTGTGCGTGATTTTTCGACGGAGATATTCTTGAGCGACAAGATAAAAAGTACCTACTCGGATTACTCTGCAAAATACTCTTAACTCTTTCAAGAGCGTACCCTCTGCTCAGTTGTGTGCGCGGTCGAGTATTATGCACGTGGATTACTACTAATTTAACTTGTCAGATCGCTCGGAATGCGTCGCTAAACTCAAAGGTTAAATAATTAAGAAATAAATTTTCACTCACCACTTAAAATTTTTATTAATTTCCCTTCTCTTCAAGGATTATTATTGCCCCGTTAACGTTAATTAACAGTTATTCCCTAGCTTATACTTAACAGCTTATGTCATTTCATTACATTTTATTTGAATTTTATATATATTCCCTGACATTTATTTTATTTATTAAAGGATCAATGTCGTCTTTTATTGACGTCTTTTTGAAATTTACATTCCGATAATAAATATTAAATATTTTAAATTAAAATACATTTTTTTTCCGGCGATTTATTATTTGAGATAAAATTTTTTATTGTTTAGTAATTATAATTAGTATTTTAATTTATTTATGATTTTATAATTTAACTTTTAATTTTATGTTTTCACATTATGTCAAGATAAGACTTAATTAATATCCAATAAAATGAATTATAATATTGTTTTTTTCAAGTAATTAAGAAAGTTTTGTAAATTTGAATATGCATATGCTTTAAATTAAGCACTTGTTTTGATATTAAAATAATCAGGTTAAAAATAAATTTTTCAGGAAATAATTAAACATAAAATTAATAATTTTTAATTTATTTTTATTAATTTTTTTTTCTGTTATTTCTCCAAGAATTTCATTTTTATTTAAAAATTGTATTAAAAAAATAACATATTTAAATTCCTGCGTGTTTTTCCTGAAAAACCGCTCTTTTAACAAAATAAACGCCATTTTCAACTATAGTTACATTTTATATAAATTATATGACCGTCATCTGTCGAAATTTTTGGACAATGTAGTCAATAATAAAATCTTATAATTTTTTTTTTAATTAATAAATTTATAACTAAAAAACTGAAGTAAAAATTTTTATATTTAAAAATAGAAATAAAATTACAATATCTTAAAAATTAAATAAAATAACAACATCAATCCGAACCACAAATACCAATCATTCAAAGTAATGCAAATATCCCTGACAAATTGAATAATAAACAATTACCAACAAATAAAGTCACAGCAAATGATGTCAAAACACGCACAAGCGCTATTTAACCGCAATATTAAATCACAAACTTCTAATTCTCTTACTCGGCATTCTACAATAGAGATATCTGTACGACAGCTACCACTTTCATATGTAATTTATAATAATTATTGCCTTAATAATAATTATGATTATGATTATATAAATGTAACAATATAATAAAGCGATAAGGTAGAATTGAGACAGAACAAAATGATATTATTATTATATTCTTAGCAGCAATAATTTATAATGCCTACACAACAAATAACAAATTTACTTAGAGCATTTTGTTATCTGACTGTCCACCTACGTAACGTGTCCAAGCTACCCTTTTGGCGTGGTGCTGCAGTCTGTCATGACAAGCTTCCATAAGATCAGTTTGGCAACACACATTCAGTCCAATTCCTCTTACACACACGTTAAAAGATTAAAAAATAAACTACGGTTACACACGCACCGACCACCAACCAGAGTGTGTTTTTCAGCATACATGTACTACTATACCTACAATGAATATATCTACAGTACAACATTCGACATTGGCATATCCAATTCTGTCGCCCGCAATTCCTGTCGTTTATCGTCGCACTCGAAATTTACGGGTTTCGTTTACATACACCACCGATATTATATCGTCCCACCGAACTTGTTACATGCTATGCAGTGCACCGTACCTGGATAGAGACTTGCTCTCATACAGATATAAAATACAAGTGGGCAAAAAATTCACCGATAATTCATCAAAAGACTATCTGCGATATATTTTCGTAGTGACTGCATGCTCAGTACGGCAAGCCCGAATCGAGCGACGCAGAGTTGAGTAATATACACTTGAATTAAACCCACTGCAGTAGTTGGGTGACGCTTACGCGCGAGGGCGACACTTACTGTTGGAATCCATCCTCATTTCTTTCATATGATTATACAATGTATTTTGATATTAAAAACAAATAATTAATTTCAGTTTCGAGAAAACTGCTTTTTTTTTTAATTGTCAAGAGTAGAGCACTACCTCAACACTTAAATTTTTTTTTAATTTTTTTATTGACATTTTTCCATTGAGAAAAAAATATTAATTTATTCCAATGATATTCTGGCTTTTATTCCTCTGAATAAATTAAAAAAAATTGCAAAATTATGAGTGGCATTATGAGTCGTGCAAAAATTAGTAAACTCCAAATTAACCCATAAGAAATGTTTGAAGTATTTTTTTGTGCATAAAAAGCAAATTTTCTACGAATAATACTTAAATTATCCACAATGTACACAGCAAAAAATTTTGTGTTAAAAATTTTTATATTAAATATTTAACACTTTTTTGTGTTAATTTAACATTTTTCTGTGTTAATTTAATACAATAAATGTTAAATTATCACAAAAAAGTGTTATACATTTAACATAAAAATTTTTAACACAAAATTTTTTGCTGTGTACATTGTGGATAATTTAAGTATTATTCGTAGAAAATTTGCTTTTTATGCACAAAAAAATACTTCAAACATTTCTTATGGGTTAATTTGGAGTTTACTAATTTTTGCACGACTCATAATGCCACTCATAATTTTGCAATTTTTTTTAATTTATTCAGAGGAATAAAAGCCAGAATATCATTGGAATAAATTAATATTTTTTTCTCAATGGAAAAATGTCAATAAAAAAATTAAAAAAAAATTTAAGTGTTGAGGTAGTGCTCTACTCTTGACAATTAAAAAAAAAAGCAGTTTTCTCGAAACTGAAATTAATTATTTGTTTTTAATATCAAAATACATTGTATTTAAGTTATATATATTTTTTTTAATATATTTCGACACATATTTTGTTTTCATCGGGGTTTCTTAGTATTTAAAAAATATTTCTTAGTATTTAATAAATATTTTTTAAATACTAAGAAATGTTGTTTAAGAAATGATTTTTTAAATGAAAAAAAAATCTTAAAAACTAAGAAATGATTCTATCAGTGTATTAACTGCATAAAATACCTAAAAAAAAAAAAAAATTGTCTCTAGCGTCGTAACACCTCCCCTCGACTCACTCGGGTCGAACCTCAGCTATATAGTCGACGAGTGGTTTGATACAATGAATAATGATTTTATTGAAAGAGAGATTAGTTTGTTTAGTTGTCATGTTGATATTTTGAAAGTATTTAGCTAAATAATGTAATGAATTAAAATAGTGATTGAGTCAACGGCACGGCGATCCGTCATGCGGCCCACGCAGACGTCTGTCAGTGTCTTAGTTGAACGACGCCCAAGAGAAAATGTCTCGAGACTGTTGGACGTCTTGTTATAAGTTTGAGAGCAAACTCGATACAAAAGACAACTAATACCAAACTTAACTTCAAACTCTAAACTCAAACGAAATATTCAAAATCTAATTATACTGTACAATATAAAGACAGAGGGACACGAAGAGACAGCAAGAGAGAGGGCCAGTCGAACCGTTATAAAACGACGATCGAAAGGTTTTTTGTTTTACTACTCCTTTTTTACAGTATCCTTATACTTGTATTTACGGTTTGCCGTATTATGTGTTCAATGTACACTGTACAGACGATCTAGATCTCCCACGGTGTAAAGTCGCATTCTCTTCCCTGAGCTACATCACAACACGCAGTACGCAGTATGAGCTTCTATGTCTTGTCGATATATATAATAGTTACTCTTAAATTTATATTATTTATTGCATACCAGGTACCACAAGTATAGGACACGGTGTTCCAATATATCACTTGTCAATTTTTATTTTAATAGTTCCAGCTCCATTTGTTTCGGTTACAGAGAAACCTTTCCAAATTATTTGTGATTGTTTTAAGGACCTCCTTAAAACAATCACAAATAATTTGGAAAGGTATATTTAGGTTTCTTTTTTTGCAATAAAATATATATCAGTTACCGAGATATTTATTGAGAAATTAATATTTAAAAATCCCAAAAAATTCTCAAGTAACCTACATTAAAATGGAATCAAAACATTTGGCAACATTTCGTAGCGCGCGAGCTTCAGACCATTTAATAAATTCTAATTCATTTATTTATTTACACTGACTGCAAAAACTTAAACGTGGTTAAGGTTATATTGTGCAAATGAAAATGTAAACAACCGAAGTACAGGTTACTAGCAGTTGATTTGAAAGAGTCAAATTAATTTTTGTATTTAACTATTTTTTTTTTTTTATTTTCAAAATTTCAACAATTAATGCCTCATATACTATTTATTATTTAATTTTAGGAATTTTTATGGGTTTCTTTTTTTAATTTATCGTATATTGACTACTACAATTGTTTTGACTCAACTGGAGCGAAAGGATTTCCTTAAGTTGGTTACTCTCTAAAAGAAAATTTGTCAAAAATTACTGATTGATAGTTATAATGTTTGCGCTATCAAAATGGGTAAATTATACTACTACACTGACGAAAATTTTTTATTAGGACAATATAAGACAAGTTGTGGTAACAAATTATTATATTTAGTACAAAATATAAATTGTAATAAATACTTTATGTTATTTTGTACAATGTTTTTTTTAACATTAAAAAAAAATAATTACTCTGAAAATTTCAAAATCTTTTGAGATTTTGAGATTTAAAAATATTACATTACCTGAATACACTCGTTATTCTCGACAAAAATTCTCTTGCTGGCTCTAGAAAACTGCAAAATTACTTATCCGAGTGCTCGAAACTGATTCTTAAATCTAACTAAAAGATTCTGTTCAATTAATTAAAAAATCACTCTTTGCTCTATATTTTATAATCATATTTGCACCTTAACTATCTCGAACTCTTTAATAGAATATTAAAGAGTGTAATCTTAAAAATCACTTAAATGAATAAATAAATAAATAAAATAAATATTATATTGAAATTTTGAGCCGAAAATTTAATGTAAAAATTCTGTATTTTTTTCTATAGCCGTAATTATCTTCTTTTAAATGCAATAGAAGTAATTTATCTATTATAATAGTTCCAAGCTATTAAAAAATTGGGGAATTGTTAAATTTTGAACCTTAATTAACATTCATTGTGTTGTAAACACACTTGACTTATTTGATCTTATTAATTTATTAATTTGAATGGTATTTAAGAGAAATCTAGACAAATTGTTAATATTGTAATTTAAAAAAATGTTTGAGATTATGAATATGCTGTTTTACTCTATTACATCTATTGACTTTGTAAAAATTTATCGAAGATGCTAACCATAAGATTTGCCTGATAATGAAGCTTAAATAAATCAGCGAAAAATTGCAATTTTCATAATTTAACATCTTCATTTATTTTCCAAATTCCCAAAATTAAATTATTTAAATATCTTAAATAACTTTAAATAAAAATATTTTTATTTTTATTTTTTCTTCAGTAAATTTTTGTTCAATAATAGAAGAAAAGTTTTAGATAAATCTAATCTAAATCAAAAGAAGTCGATTTTACATGACCAAATTCGATTAAAAAAATTTTTTGGTCTTTGCTAATGTCAGAAAATAACTTTAATCATGATGTAAAGAAAATTTTATAAATAAATGGACATTTTAAAGTAACATTGAATTGAAATGTTAATTGAAGTATCGACATATGGAAATAATAAGATCGATAAAATAAGTCAAAGAGGAGAGAGGATAGACTTATTAAGCAAAGAGCAGAGATATGAGGAGGGAACGTGAAGCAAAAGACATATTTGGGACAGGTGGCAGGTCAGTTAGTTGCCGATATACCGGAAGCGAATCTGAATTGCAGCGACGAACGAATTTCGCGGTCGGGCCCTTTTCTTTGGAACGTACTACGTGCTGTTGACAGGTTTGCGGTTTGGTTGTCTTATAATAGCGTCATAGCCGTGTACCGGCCCGCGTGCTGCCATCAAAACTATTTATATAACCGCGTCTTATTCCTTCCACACGCCCGTATGTGCAAAATACTATTATAGTAAACGGTTCTGTGCTGTCCCACTCCTCACGCGATACCGAGTTTATAGTTTTATTTAGCTATTTTAAGTTTCCAACCCATCGTAGTTATACGATTGCCTATAACACATCCGAAGTCTCTTACATACTTACTTACTTACTTACTTACTTGCTTGGATAGTTGGTCACTTACGACCTGATGGATCGGTTTTGACAGGTGTGCTGACAATGGAAACAAATTATTGCTCTAACTGAAAATTTTATTGCCGGTATTAATAGATATTTTTTATTCATCGATTTTCATATGACGGTGGCATTTTTAAAAATTATACAATTTACAGCTGTTAAGGTTATATTTTTTATGTAACTTAAATAACAAATGAAAATTTTTTTTTGATTAATAACAGTCGGTCGAAAATTATTGGAGGATGTCCTTTGATTGTAATATTGATAAAGAAATAATATTATTGATTATTATGATGTCAAAAATGATGATAGAGAAGCTTTATATTTATTAATGACGATTAAGTATGTCGATGATCATGATTAAGCATGATGATGATATTTAAATATCATATTGATGACCAAAATGATGAATAATTATAATGACTTTTGTTGAATTGCACTGTACTTTCTAAAATATTGACATTTTTAAAGATATAAGCTCATCCCGATGTTACACTCATCAAGAGCTTTCATTTGAGTACCAACATGCATTTTCATATATTTTTCATATATATATATATATATATAAATATACAAATATATATGAAAATTGATGTAGGTATTCAAATAAAAGGTCTCGATGAGTGTAATGTCAGGATGAGCTTATATCTTTAAAAATATCATTAGTTGACAAGATAGCAATGTCAGTTCTTAATTATTAACATTTTTAAGATATAAGCTCGTCCCGATGTTACACTTATCAAGAGCTTCCATTTGAGTACCCACATGTATTTTTGATATATTTTTCATATATACATATATATAATATATATAAATATATCAAAAATTGATGTAGGTACTCAAATGAAAGGTATCAGTGAGTGTAACATTGGGATGAGCTTATATCTTTAAAAATGTCAATAGTTCACAAGATACAAGGTAATTTCTTAATTATGTATCTAAAGATAGAGTATTTTAATGCAGCCTAAATACTTATCATAATAAATTGACTATCGGTGAGAAAGATATGAAACCTTGGAAAGGCACAAATTCAAATTATGACCTTTGCAATGACACTAAAAAACCCGAATTTATCATATGACTATCCTGTACAAAAAATTTTTCTTATTCTCTTGATAATAAAAATAGTGACGATTGTCTTAATGTTAATAATAATTGAGTAACCATTATTAACATTATTATTAAATGTAACCATCAAGCATGAAGATATTGATTAATCACGACGAGTATTGAACATGATCAGAATGATTGATAATTAATTATTGTAACTTACAATTATAATTGTTATTTATTTACGACAAGCAAACCTCAATTAAACAACTTTTTTTAATATTGAAAAATTATGAATAATTTTCAATAAAAGATCAATGATTTTTATATTAGAATTGTTAAATTTATAATCTTATTTATGGAACAATGATAACTTAATTTATTCATCTCGTAGAAATGTTTCCTTTCTTGATGCAAGCTCTGTTAACCCAGTTTAATAATTGATCTCCCGAGAATAATCCGTATAATTAATTCTCCGGCAATTAATATATAAATTTACCCAGAGGTCACGAGAAGAAGGAATATTTCGAGTTCGATGGTATAAATAAGGAAAAATAATCTTGAGAATTAAACAAAGAATTTTTCAGCGATAAATGGTACGGCAATATTTAGATACAAGTAGATATTTGTAAAAGACTAAAGCACTAAAAGAAACAAAACTCGGGATGTTAATGAATCTAAATGATGTGCTAGCAATAAATTATAAATTCATCTGTCATCAAGTCGCGAGGCAGAGACACAGATTGAAGTAAGCAAGTAAATATATATGTATGTAAATAAATGAAGAGAGTACACAGTGGCAATCGTTGTTCTCCCTAATGGGCTTAGCATCTCTCCTGTCCGCTTTCACAGCCAGCTGATTTTGAGATGTTGGTAGCGTCTGCGGGGGCCCATACCACGTACTCCAGGCACCGGAACGCCATTTGCCCGGCTAATGACTCGCGGACACTCCGAAACCCAGAACTAAGAACTCTGAACTGAGACCAAAGCACGGATTATTCACATATGCAGGCTATTTAAGAGCTTGCGCGAAAATCTACGCGCCAGACGAGACCGTTCTCCACCTTCCTTATCGTCCATCAAGCATTCTAAAATACCTTGACGGTACTATTCATCTTCCTTCTATCTCTCATTAACTCATTTTTATACCTCTCCAAATCATTTATTAACATCATTAATAGCTCTTCTAATAGACCGGGATTCGGGTTAATTATTTTTCGTGCTACATTTTTTTTTTTTTTAATAATAATCTTAAATGACACTAATTTTATCAGCACTTAATTTTTTTTTGGTTTTAAAAAGGATTTTATTTATAAAAATTTTCTCTTATATATAAATAAGTAATAATATCCTTATAGAAATATTTTTATTATAGAAATATAATAATTAATCATATTTCTAAAATTACAATAATTAAAAAAAATATATTAAAATTCAATTTTATTCTATTCTACTGAATTTGTCTGACCATAATTAAATTTTTCCCTTTTCTCAATTTTATTTCTTCCTTATCGATTAAAACTTTACTAATAAAAATTTTTAAAAAATCAATTCTAATTTATCACGCTTAAAAATTCAAATTTTATCTTAATAATCTCATCTAAAATTTATTATTCAACATATTAATGTGTTAATTAATCGTTACTCGCAAATTGTAATAAATTAACATTAAGTTTATGTTAAAAAAATCATCGATAAAAATTTTACAAAAAATTTAAACATTGCCATTCAAAAATCACTTTATAAAATTTCATCGTTTTTATTTATAACGTAAACAAAATATTTACACAAAAAAAAAAAACTTTTTATTAATATCCACTAAATTTTTCTGTCAAAAAAAAAAATACCTATTCCTTAAAAATAAATGTTTGATTCTAAAAAAAAAATTTTTTTGGCAAAAACAAAGAATCGTCCAAAAATAATAGCGATCAGAAAAACTATCCATAGTTTGTAAAATGCACGTAACAGTGGCATGGACTTGGTTACATATCTTACGCCCAATACGAGTTAGTCGGAGCGTGCAAAATACGTTAGTGCTAAATTTACGTTCTGGCGTTGCATACGCATCTAGACATACGTGGGAGGAGTCCGCGGCTCTACTCACCTTCGTGGTGATATTGCCTGAATACAAATACAACTTAGCAATTATCAATATTACATACATAAATATATGAATATTAACATAATCTTTCTCTCTCTATTGAATTGATGTGAGCTTTTAATATTATAACTAATCTTGTTGTTCTATTCGTCTTCTTCTCAAGTCAAAACTCCTCTTCTTCTGCTTCTTAATTTTTTTATTATTTTTGTTCCTCATCTCAGAGACAGAGATGTGTGTGACGCTTAGCTTGGCAGGCTGGTTGCACAACGACGTCCGACGACGCTGTTGCCACTTGACTGGCGATTTGTTACTTCCAACCTTACGCGATGAATAATTGCCGTCTCGTATGTGTTGCTCCCCTCTGGGCTTCAAGAGAAGAAGAAGAGTAAACTGGGGGGAATATCGTAAATGACACTTCCACGCCGACGGAATCGTTTTCCTTAAGACGTCACTTATTCCGCGTGTCTTCATCGTGTCATCTTTACACAAGCTCAATATTTATTTTAACAGCTTCCGACTTTGTCATTTTTCATTTTTCCGCCTACATCTTTCATCCCTCCGACTGCTATTCAAAACTTTAATTACTCTTTACTTTATTTTATTGGTGTGTAAACCATTGTTTGTTTATTAAAAATTTTTTTTGTAAATAGGACAAATTGTAACAATAAATAACTAGCAATCTTGCAGTTACTATGTGACTGCCGTGACTTGTGAAATATAAATAAATAAAATTTTGGTTTATTAAATAATGATTTTTGTTAAATTGCATTGTACATTCTTAAATATCGACGTTTTTGAAAATATAAGCTCATTTCGATGTTACACTCATCAAGAGCTTTCATTTGAGTACCCACATGCATTTTTGATATATTTTTCCTATATACACATATATATAATATATGTTTTAAAGATATAAGCTCATCCCGATGTTACACTTATCAAGAGCTTTCATTTGAGTACCCACATGCACTTTTGGTATATTTTTCATATATTCATATATATATAATATATATAAATATATAAAATATATGAAAAATTGATGTGAGTACTCAAATGAAAGGTCTCGATGAATGTAACATCGGGGTGAACTTATATTTTAAAAAATGTCATTGGTTGACAAGATAGCAATGTCAATTCTTAATTATTAACATTTTTAAAGATATAAGCTCATCCCGATGCTACACTCATCAAGAGCTTTCATTTGAGTACCTACATGCATATTTGATATATTTTTCATATCTACATATATGTAATATATATAAATATATGAAAAATTGATGTGGGTACCCAAATGAAAGGTCTCGATGAGTGTAACATCAGGATGAGCTTATTTCTTTAAAAATGTCAATAGTTCACAAGATATAAAGTAATTTCTTAATTATGTATCTAGAGATTTTTTGTAAAAGTAGCTAAATTATTTTGTTTAAGTAATTAAACTGAATAAAAAATTATCTTAATTAAAAAAAACTAATCAATTTATGACTATAAGTACACTCATTTCTTACAACATATTTTTCAGGGTTTCCATATTTTTTTTATTTTAATAAAATTACTTTCAAGTGTCTTAGCTTATAAATACTCACTTATAAAAATGAAAATAATAATAACATTCTCTTCTGATATGGAAACAAAGATCTGCAAAGTGTTTTCTTCAGTCAGTAATATAATTCAAATCTCACCGAAGACTTTAAGCATTTTACTTAACAACAAACAGGCTATTTTCTTTCCCTGGTAATCCGAGATCATTAATTAACAGTCTAGTCATAATAATCTTAAATTTTAATGCTCAAAAGCTTTAACAGCAGTTGCTTAAGTTAATTTTTTTTATTTTCGGTGATTTTTACTTAAAAAAAAAATTTTCTTGAAAAAATATGACAATATTGAATATAAAAATCTCTTATTCTTCATTTTTGGATCAAATGAGCCCTCTATTAGATTTATTAATCAAATAAAACCTTTGTAACTTCACATCAATCTCCATAGACAATATAAACATCCTCTTTCTACACTTAACATTAACACAAACGTATATAAATATATAAATATATTAAATGATGAAACAACAGAGGGCGGTAACGCACACGCGCAACTGAAACTTGTTGTTTTGCGGCGTTAAACTCGCGCATTGTGCTCCACCTCTTGTTCTACCTCTTTTTATTTATAATATCTCTTCCTCACTCTTCTATCTGTATATTTATACAAAATAATAACAATAACAATAATAATAATAATAATAAAAATAAAAATAACAAAGTGCACTACAATGTAACATTTTACTTAGTTATTATTATTGTTGTTTTAGTTATTTAGAGTCTTCTTATTGAAATTGCACAATGTCATACAAAGAGTGTCTTGAACTCTGAGCGCACAAGTACGAGGGGGATAACTTATAACTTATTTTGCGGTGGTAGACTGTATAAATTACCAGCAAATGCGCATTTAAAATTTGTTTCTCTTTTAACTAAAACTTTTCCATATCCAAATCCATTCTAAGGGCGTTTGTTCTCATTCTCAGGCTTTTCTCTCCATATTTATACACTTTTAATGTCTGGTAAAGGATAATAACAAGTGAGTTGTTTGAGCTGTAGAATCAAGAATGAAGAATGAAGAATGAAGAAAGAGAGCGAGTGAGGGAAAGAGTTTAATGGATGAGACTTAATATTTAAATAGATTACAAACGTAAACTTACGTCTGCTATTAATTTAAAATTATTTTCGTGTCTTTTCTTGTAGCTAAACATGTTTTACCGTCTTTTATGTCTGCTTAAGGTATTTTCAAATTTTTATTTAATTTTGGTAATTAGGCAAAGGCTAAAGAGAGGGAAGAAATTATTTGAGAGTTAATTTTTTTGACGGAGTTAATAATTATATTCAATTTTAGAAAACATTATAGTCTATCAAGTGCTCCGGAATAATTAGTCATTTTATTTAATTAAAAAAAATACAAATAAGGTTATTTATACACTGAGAAAAAATTTTTTCTTAAGAATAAATAATTATTGTTGTGACGAAAAATTATTTGTTTGAAAATTTTCTATAATTTTATTTCTTAGCTGTAAAAATTAAAATGTTTAGACAGTATCTTTTTTTTTTTTGAAAAAAAAAAGTTTTTTTAATTTAGAAAAAAACAATTTTGAATAGACAACTTGCAAATTTTTATCCAAAATTGATTTTTCCCAAATTTAGAAGACTTTTTTTCAACAAGCAAGTTATTGTGAGAAAAATTTGTATTTTTTTATAACTAAAAAAAATGATAATTTTCAACAAATTAACTTCTTATTACAACATTGCCAATTTTCTCCAAAATACATTTTTTTTTTCAGTGTAATAATAAATTAATTAGTTTTTTTAACAACAATAATTTTTTTTATTGCAACAATAAAATTATTTCTTTAGCGCTACTTAGCTGATTTTATTATTACAACAGTATTAATTGGTTATTTTAAGAAAAATCTATTTATTGCCTTCAGAAAAATAATTTGTTGCTTTCACAATTAGTTATTTGAACAAAATTATTTAGTTACTTTAACAAAAAAAATTTTTTAGATCATTTTAAATAGTTAATGTGACTGCTTTGATTCTACTTTGATTCTTCACCATTGCCAAAAAGTCTGAGTTCCTGACTCGACTCGTTCAAAAGTTATTTGAAGGAAAAGTAGTGAAAGTATCAAATTTTCAAAATTTCAAAATTTTGAACTGGTGTAATTTCTAAACTATTTCACCGATTAAGCTCATATTTGAACTTGACCTTCCTAATAGTCGATAGAATAAGTATGTTGAGTTTTATTAAGATCCCTTAAGAATTGTTGACGCTATCGTCGTGACAAGCCGCGTTATATCGTATATATATATATACATACATATATAAACTTTTGAACCATATGTATTTTCTGACTCAGATTGTCGAGTTAGGTCGAAATATAGTAAAATTTACGGAAAATTACGTCATGAGGACAAATACAATAGTTAGATTTTTATGAAATCTACTAAAAAGAGATGAATTAAGGCTACATATTTTATTTATTTATTTATTTATTTATTTATTCGATTTATATGCCAAGGTATCAACCAAATGGCAAAAATACAAAAATAAGTGATATAAAGTATATGTAAGACTATAAACAGGTCTATATAAACACATTAACAATACAAAATTAGAAAAAGAAAAATAATCAATTAATTACAATCAGTCAAAGTGGAATGAAATAGGAGTAACAAGGAGTTTAAAAATATAAGTGCCAGACTGTTAGATATAATGTACTGCAAATTATACCAATTTTAACAACTTTAACAACTTGAATTTTCCTCAATAGTACCAGGTATCAGGCTCTTCTTGAGCTCAAGGTCATGAAAGAATTTATAAGCTTTTGTCTTGAAGGTGTTAATACTAAGTGCATTGAAGACATCCGTTGGTAATTCACGCCAAAGACATATTGAAGAGATTAAAAATGAATTAATTCACCGGTAAAGCTTAGTATTTTTATTGATGATAAAGGGACATTTGCTTGACGCGGTAATTGCTATTGAAGCTTAGCTAAATCTGATTCAGTGTTAATCATTGTTTAGTAAATATGTAAATTAAACATTAAAGGTTAATTAATTTATAAAATCAATCATGAGGATTGATTAGAAGATAAAGAGAAAGAGAGAGAGAGAGAGAGAGAGAGTTTGCAATATTAAAAAATTAAGTTAAAATTAAAATCTTTTTTTCCCCGATTGTAAATTTTTCTCAAAGAAGCTTATTTATCATCGGTGAAGAATGTAGGGAGTGTTGTTATATAGTGTGCTCTAAACGCAAGTTGAGCTACCGTTGTTGGGGTCATCGAGAGTTCGCGACGGTATCTGCTCGTGACGTATTTAATGCTGTGCATTGAGTAGACCGAGATGCTGAGGAATAAGAATAAGAATGATAGAGTAGATGAGAGAGAATAAGCGTGATCACCCCACGCCGCCAACTCGAATAATTCACATTGTCCGTCCGGGAATGGCCGGCGAGTAACTCCAGCGCTTTATTCTTTTTGCTAATTATTTCGGGACACAAACGCCGAGAGGCCCGAGAGGAAAGAATCCCCTGTGCTGCTGAATAGATCAAGCGATTTTCGCGCGACTAATTTAAGACTCGGTACTAACTTAAGAGAAAAGACCATTCTAATCATTTTCTGTTTTGCTTTTGTCACTACATCATCACCTAAACTATTTATCCATTATTTTATTTCACTTTTTGTTTCACTCATTGTCGGCTTAAGTAATTATTTATTTTTAAGCGGGGAGATTACATTTACATTTCTTTTTTTTTTTTTATTAATATTGTGCAAATTTATTTAGCTTTTTGATATTTTATTTCAATAATTTTTTTCTATAAAAAAATTCATATATTTATCAAGGAAAAATTGTATTTTTTTGCTATTTGCTTTTAATTAGTGTGAAAAAAAAAAATCTGATGAAGTAAAATAATTATTAACAAATATGGAGTGAGTGCGAAGTCAACAACAATTTTTTTTAAAGAAATTTTCTCTTCTAAAGAAAGTTTTCTTCTTGAAGAAATTTACAATAATATTTTTTTTTTTTTTTAATAAGTCAATTATAAATTATCCAAATTTTTTAAATAAAAATTTCATTAAAAAAAAAAAATTATTTGATAATAATTTGTATAAAAATAATACAAGAAAAATAGATTTGTACAACCGAAAAAAAAGTAAATTAAAATTGAAGATAGGCAATGTGTATGGGTATCTCTTGGGGTAAACGATAATGAATGTTTAATGGTTTGAAGTTGATTGTAATTGGGTGGTCTCGTGAGGCCGATCGCATCTCGATTTGGATGCTGTGGAGTGCAGAGATGAGAAAAGAAAAGTAACCATCAGCAGGCTTAAATCTTTTAGCTCATATATATATATATATATATATATATATATATATATACACGCATGTATGAATATGTGTAACATGTGTAGCATATAAATGGATGAAGTCAATTATAAATTATCCAAATTTTTTAAATAAAAATTTCATTAAAAAAAAAAAATTATTTGATAATAATTTGTATAAAAATAATACAAGAAAAATAGATTTGTACAACCGAAAAAAAAGTAAATTAAAATTGAAGATAGGCAATGTGTATGGGTATCTCTTGGGGTAAACGATAATGAATGTTTAATGGTTTGAAGTTGATTGTAATTGGGTGGTCTCGTGAGGCCGATCGCATCTCGATTTGGATGCTGTGGAGTGCAGAGATGAGAAAAGAAAAGTAACCATCAGCAGGCTTAAATCTTTTAGCTCATATATATATATATATATATATATATATATATATATACACGCATGTATGAATATGTGTAACATGTGTAGCATATAAATGGATGTGTATTTGTCGATGGCTCCTTGCACAGCCTTCAAGCTTTACAAGTAAAGAGCAGGACGGCGTAATAATTGAGACAGAGATAAACAAGAGAGAGCAAGAGGGAGGATAGATTTTACAACGTACAATCCGGCAGGTCATTAACTATTAATCGTACGGATATGCATATTAGCTTGAACGTGCGTGGGCCCGGCTTCAACTACTCGATCCGCGGTTATTATACCAGTAAGATAATATTCCTATCGAATTGTATTCACTCCACATACATACATTAACAATATTACTAAATAAATCATCTTTTAACTTAATATTTAAATCTATTCAAATTCCCCTTTTATCTTTGCCTCATTTATTTACTTCATTTTTATTTTTATTAAATTCTTTCATATTTATACATTATCTTTTTATATATATTTTAAATAATATATATTTTAAAGATATAAGCTCATCCCGATGTTACACTCACTGAGACCTTCTATTTGAGTAGCCACATCAATTTTTCATATATTTTATATATTTATATATATTATATATATGTATATATGAAAAATATATCAAAAATGCATGTGGGTACTCAAATGAAAGCTCTTGATGAGTCTAACATCAGGATGAGCTTATATCTTTAAAAATGCCAATAATTAAGAACTGACATTGCTATCTTGTGAACTATTGACCTTTTTAAAGATATAAGCTCATCCCGATGTTACACTCACTGAGACCTTCCATTTGAGTAGCCACATCAATTTTTTATATATTTTATATATTTATATATATTAGATATATTTATATATGAAAAATATATCAAAAATGCATGTGGGTACTCAAATGAAAGCTCTTGATGAGTGTAACATCGGGATGAGCTTATATTTTTAAAATATATATTATATATCTGTGTATATGAAAAATATATCAAATTATAATAATTAAAAAATGTCAATAATATTTGTTAATATTATTTTAGGGGTTAGCGGGATCAGTACGAGAACAAGGCGAAGTGAGCAGAAGGAGAGTAAAGAGTAGAGAGCAAGTAGCCGATATCAATCTACATCCAGAGTCGGTAAAGAAAGAGAAGGAGTTTAAGAAGGAGAGACGGGCATTTATCATCTTTATTTAAACCACACGAAGCGGTAGAGAGCCTCGGGTATCTGACTAAGATCTGCACTAATAACATTCACGTTATGAATGGCGAGCGCGATCCATGAACACCGGGAGCATTAATTCGCTGGCCGGAAGGTGCTGCGCCTCTTCGAAATTGCCATACTGGGAATGGAAGGAGAGTACATATCCACGTATCTTGTGCTTGCATGAAGTATGGAGTTTCCAGTCAGTATTTGCAGAGCTATAGCCACGACAGCTTATTCCAGTATAGTAGAAGAGGATGTGAACATATAATATATATGAAGAGTTCAGTAGAGCTGAAAAAAATGCTTTTTTTTAAGAAAAATGAATTTCAATTCCAAAAATTATTGAATTTATTAAAACCGCCAGTTGCAATTATTGAAATAATTTTACAATAATTTTTTTGTGTCAAAAAATTTTATGTTAAATATTTAACACTTTTTTGTGTTAATTTAAAAAATAAAAAGTATGTTAAATATTTGATATAAAAATTTTTAAGACAAAATTTTTTGACGTAAAATTTTTTACTGTGTGGTTTTAAAGTTTGATAAAAATTTTTTTATTAAAAATTCAGTAAAGTATTAAGAGATCGAGATTGAAAATAAAATAAGAATAAAAGGTATTATATTCGTATCTCGTCCTAATTTTAGAAGCGATTCAACAACTCCGCAAAATCCGGGAACACAATCAAGCGTCTCGGTGCATCGCTCAATGTCCCGAGTTACAAGCTACAATGGCCTCGTCCTGCAACTGACGATTCCCTCTGTCATCGAGAAAATACTCAACTGACAACGTTCCATTTTAAGAATGACCATTTATTAAACCTTTTTTATAAGTATAACATCTTCCAAAAAGTAAAACAATCCACATTTATTTTTAGTCATTACTTTTTTTTTTATAAAATTATTTCTTGCCAGTAACTTTACGACAAAAAATGGCTATCGAAAGATGAGACGAGGTAACTGTAGCTCTCGAGGGCCGGTGTATACGATAATGACCGACTTAACACGTTTTTACGGGGTAAAAAAGCTGAAGATAAAGCTGAACTGTTACGATCGACAGTGGGTGTAGGTTTCTATCGTTAAAATAAAATTTTAATGTATTTATAGCAAGTACTTTTATAAACACTTGCGGTTAATTCATTCGCTGGTTAATATGCATGGTAAGTGTGTGTGTAAATAGTTATAAATAGGAATTTGATCAGTGGCAATTGCCAACAACTAACAAGTTTAAGTTAACTGCCTCGGTAGACTTATTGATATTAGATATGTATATTGAAACCGATCTCATTGGAAAGTAATATCTACACGAAGATACCGTGTCCCTCGATGGTTTATTGACGATAGTACATTCAATAAGGACCGTAGTAATCATCTTTATCAATTAACGTAGTTATTTTTAATTATTAAGGCTTCTTCGGACTTATTTACGATACGACAATTTCTGTATACTGTAAATACAACTTTGTAGTTTTAAATTATATTTATTTTTAATTAAAAAAAAAGGATTGTTTTATTGATCGTTAGTAAAAAAAAAAAATTTTTATAGTAAAAAAAGAAAAAAAAATTTATTTATTAATTCAGATTTTATTAAAATGATAAAATCATTTTGTAATCGGTAAAAATTTTTATGGCTATATATGGCCTGATCTAAATGAAAATAAAGAAATAATTTATTGTAATTTTTTATCCAAAGAGAGAATTAAGTAGTAAGTCAGATTAGGCTTTAAAATTTTCGATAAATTTATTTCTAATGATTGTTATATACCAATTGAATTGTTTTTGCATTCTCTATAAGGTTTTTACACAGTAAAAAAATTTTCGTAAAATTTAACATAAAATTTTGTGTAGATGATTTTTTTACATAAAATTTATGTTAATTCTATGTACACAATCTGTTTGTATTGATCAATCCATCCATTTTTTAACATACTCAAGTGTTAATTCAAAGTCAAACTACACTTTTTTAATGTTACTGGCCAACCAACACAAAATTTATGTTAAAGAATACTCCCATTCGGTTAGTAGTATAAATAACACTTTTTAAATGTCAATTAAACATAAAGGCTGTGTTGATGTCTTTTATAGTAACACAAATAATATGTTGAATTTACACAAAGATATGTTAAATTATAACGCCGCTCCGCTTTATTTTGCGCTGGATCTCGGGAGTACGAGCATAGTCATGTATGCCACACAAGATATTTAGACATGTGAATGTGATAGCCTGAACGTCATTTTAATTTGGTGGATTTTGATTTGTGTCATTACGTGAAACACTTAAATGCAGCGTGAAAAAAAAATTATTTTCCATTAATATATAATTAACGAGTTTATCAATAATTAATAATTAGAAATTAATACATTATGAATCCTAATCATCTATTGCCACTGACTTGTAGTAAAATAACAACTATTAATTAAAATTAATTAATCACTATTTAAAAATTTTGAATTATTTATTGAGTTCTTTAACTTTGTATTTATGGAAAACAATTTATTTTTTATTCAGAAATTATAATCTATTTAAATTATTAATAAAACCCACATATTTGACAGCTGATCTGAGTAACACAAAGAAAATGTTAAAATCAACACTTTATTTGTGTTATGGATAACATTTAAGTGTGTTAGAAATCCGAGAATCAGCCGATGAAAGTTTTAACATATTTTTGTGTTACTTTTAACACAGAATTATCTTGATTTTATCAATACAAACAGTATGTGTAGAATTAACATAAATTTTGTGTAAAAAATCATCTACATAAAATTTTATGTTAAATTTTACGAAAATTTTTTTACTGTGTAGGCCAAACAGTTGATTAGTTTATTATATTTTTAGTAATTTAAAATTTTTAAAGTTACATCTTTGCGTTTAAAGCCATTGTACGCTAGGAAATGCCAGGTGAATTTTTTTAAAAACGTTTTTTTTTTTCCGGGAATCGACTTATTATCGTCCGAAAAGTGCAGAAATGCAAAAAACAAATATTATACGCTCTTATAGCATCTGTAACGCGAGATGATAACAGTTACCATCTCAAATTGTAATCTAAGCCTCAATAATAACTACTACAATTAAAATTAAAAATATTAAGATACTTTACTATACATAGAAAGTTCTATTAAACGATTATTAAATCTAATTATAAAATTATACAACAAATAATTTCAATAATTTTCATATATAATTTCAATAATTTTAATAAGCAACCCCGACACTCCAAAGAAAATTACCGAAGCAAAGAATAAAAAATGTTATGCAATAAATGAAATTTTACAAGATTCATAAAATGGTAAACTAGAATAAAAATTCGTTACGTCAGACCCTCGATGGCACGAGCTGAACTTCTCATCTCATCCTATTTTACTAAGGACCCCTCGGCATTAAATTTATATAGATACAGATATATATTAGCACATGACAAGTAGACTCTCAATGAAGTAAAAAATAAAAGAAGGTCTAACTGAAATTCAGGCTTACGTTTGTGCCCACACAAGTACTCCTGCTTGCTATTTGGTATGTCATCCAGTGTATGGGTTCATGTATTAACGTGATGTACAGAGCAGAAGGGAGCGGGACAAGTAACGAGATGGGGTCTTGACTCGAATGAATGGAAGGAAGGCACGGGACAAGATCCTTTTATACCGAGTACGAGGATTTAAAACATTCCCTTTACTTTTATTTAGACCGTTACGTTCCTATTCGAACACCTTGTGAATTCGACGCGACTCAGCTGTTTCTTTATGGGCTTCATACGTCTTTCAAATCATTTTTTATCCTCGTGTGGGTCCTGCCTCTTCCTTCCGTTCTCATCCTAATATTTTTACATTTTTACTCAGGAAAAATAAAACATAAAATAAATCATCGTGAAAATTATTTTCATTTGCAATTTTTAATTGACTTAAAATTTTTTTTATTTCACGGGAAAGTCAAGTTTATTTTACTGACATAAATTTAAAAATTATTGGTTCTAATAAATGACCAAGTAGCCATTCTAGACTGCAGATCAACTATTACTGATAGAAGGATTTAATTAATTAATTTTTTTACTAATTTTAGCGTGTAACTTTACTTTTTAACTTGAAATAAATAAAAATAATTAAAATAAATATAAAAATTTAAATGTACGAGAATTTTTTTTATCCTCCTGATTAAATCTTTATTTTTTATCATTGAAGAAATATTCTTAGTGAAAATAAAATTCTCGATTAATTTTTATGTTAATTATTTATTTAAAGAAATTTTCTACTAAATATTGAAAGTATATTTATTTAAAAAAAATGGATAAAAATTTTGTTACTTAATCCTTATATCAGTGTACTTTTTTTGAAATGTCGAGAGTATAGCACTACCTCGACGCTTCGCTTATAAGGCGTGCAAAAAATTCTAAAATCGATAACTAAATTTTTGACTTTCAAAACAGCAAGTTAAACAACAACTCACAATTATTTTAGAGTCCGTGAACTCTTAGATGAGTAATTTAAAAAAAACCGGTAGTTGCAGGTAGCCGTTAAAGGGCGAGTTGCGGATAAAAAAAAATGAAAGGCAAGTAAACCGGTTTAAATCCTCATCCCTCGGTACAAATCAGTGTAACCCCTTGAGAAAGGCACACACTGGCTGGAAAATAATTAAAATTGCATCTAACAAAAAAAGTTATCGGTTTCACACGTTAATTTTGTGAGCAGAAAGTAAGACACCCAATCATGCATATGTTATTTATTCGGTAAAATATTCAAGTTATTTTTATTTAAGATATTTTTTACACCGGGTATATAACACTTTAACAATCGACACCTCGGCTCGGAGAATCTTTAAACAAGTATATATATAACCCATAAATCTCGATTCGTAATTCCGATTTTATCTCACAGTTCCTCGTTAGCGATCGTCGGCTCCAATAAATTCGAATCGCTCTTTTCTTACATACGCTTTTTATTTATTTATACACTTTATATACTTATTTCGATGGTATTTTATCATTTATTTTATTTAACTTAAGTAAAAGACTCACTCTATTGGAAAGAGCAATCTTAGTTTCAAATTGCCGCTTTTAAGATTTATAATTTCAAAAAATTGTTGATTTTGTTCCGATTTTTAAGCCAATTTTTTTTTTCAAGTGTACTAATAAATTCTTTTTATTTTTATTTTGTCCAGAAAAACAATCTAAAATTTTTCGTTAATTTTTCAAAAAAAAATTTACCTTATAATTTTTTTTTAATTACACTGATAAAAAAGTTAATTTTATTCAAGAGAAAAAATTTGGAATAAAGAAAATTGTTTTGAAAAAAATAATTATCTTGAGGTTGGAAATAAAATTTTTGAACCAAAAAAAAATTTTATTAACTCAAAAATTATTTTTTAGCTCAAGAATTTTTTTCTTGTATTTATTTTTATAAATTTGGTTAAAAAAATTAGAGATACTTTTAAATAATTCATGTATTTTTTTCATAAAAAATTAATTATAATTAAGAATAAAAAATCAATTTTTAGAAATTTCAATACAAAAAAATCATTTATGTTTTTTTTTTTTTAAACAAAAATAGGCGTTGTTGTGAAAAGAAATTAGTTTCTTGAAATTTTTCAAAATTGCTTATTTTTTTAAAAAGAAATTTTTTCTCTTATTTATGTCCAGATAAAAATTAGCCATGTTATGACATTTTTCCATGGATATAAATTAAAAGACCCAGTTATTGACACTGGCCTAGTTATTGACACTTGTAATTTCATTTTAATTAATTAAAATAAACAAATCAACTCTAATAAATAAAAATTTATGTCCAGATAAAAATTAGCCAGTTATGACATTTTTTCCATGGATATAAATTAAAAGACCCAGTTATTGACACTGGCCTAGTTATTGACACTTGTAATTTCATTTTAATTAATTAAAATAAACAAATCAACTCTAATAAATAAAAAGATATAATTTTTAAATTAAAAATTTTAAAAGATTTTTTGAAAAAAAATTTTTTTTTTAATTAGAATAAAATTTCAAGTGTCAAACAACTAGGCCAGTGTCAATAACTGGGTCTTTTACCTTACTATTTAAATAATTTTATTATTTAATTAATAAAATTTGCGCTGTTGGAAATAATTTGTATAAAAATCTCTGAAACTTTTTATAAAATCTTCGAAAGGAGTAAAAAAAAAAATTACACTTGTAAATTTATTCCTCAGGAAGCTCACCCTTTTCTCCTTTTTCCCTTCACCGATAAATATCAATAGAAAAAAAGGGCCTTCGATTAGTTAATTCACCCACACTGCCAACCATAATAAAATCTCTTCTACCTGTCCCTCTTTCTAACCTTGACCCTCAGATTCTATTACCATTTTATCATCATTATTGAAAAAGATTTTGTGTACGATGAATCGAAGAAGGGTCTTATGTTTTTTTATTACATCAAAAGTAGTGAAGAAGTAGAAAGAGATACAAAATACGTTATATTAGTTATAGTATAGGAAGTATAGAACAGTCACCTTCTCCCTCTTCCTTTCGGGCCTTACATAAGGAGCAGCAACGTACGCGTGGCCCGCTACCTGGGCCCCAACCTCGCCCAGGAATAAAAAAATAACAAAATAAAATAAATAAAAAAGGCCAACGAGGGATGGCACGCGCCAAGGAACGAAAGGGGCCAGTCTACAGAGAAGGAGAGAAGTTGAGCAAGACTGATCGAGCCAGCTGCCTTTTGGCTTACCATTCTTCCTCTTCGTCTTATTATTATTATTATTATTATTATTATTATTATTATTATTTTAGTCCTCGGCATCTTCGTCCTTTGATGAGTCTCGATTCCTTTTCCTTACACTAGATTTCGACCTGTTGCTCAAGCTCCCCCTTAAGCTACCAGCTTCCCCCGATTCCACAGAAAGATTCAACAATCTGTCTTTTATTTTATATCAGTCCATTATTTTTTTTATAAATAGAAATTAATGACAACTTATTTTTCAAAATGTCTAGTTAGGTTAAAAATTGATATTTTATTCTTTAACTGTTTGTGTGATTAATTTTGATGGACATTTTTTTTCTTATCAAGGTTTGGACAATCTAAATAAATTTTTTTTTTTTTTTTTTTACTTGTAACTCATTAATTTTTTTTCCATAGAAAATTTCTTAAAATTTGTGTTAGAAATAAATCTTTTATACAATTGAGAGATGAAAAATTTGTCAAAGTATTAAATTAAATAAAAAAATAAATTTTTTTCTAAGATGAGCTTGGTATCATCGGAAAAATCAAGTACAAAAAATCTATAATTTTTAACATGTCTTAATAAGATGGCTTAATAGATCTATTTTTATATCAGGCAGACTGAAAAAAAAAAAAAAATTCTAATTTTTTTCAGAGCACAGAAAATTTTACGATTGAAGGAAATAAAATAAAATTTATTTCTTCTTACGAATGAGAAGAAGAAACAATGATCGGATAAAATAAATATTGAAAGGTATTTAATCCCAGTTAATGCTGATATATTATCTTTAAATAAAATAAATGATCAACATGAGGGAGTGGCTCGAGTAGTTTGTATTTGGTTATTGTCAGTACAAAGAGCTATCATTAAACAACAAAGACTTACGACAAACGACGACACGCCGTTGACCACTGGATTTGTCCTTTAATTTATATTGTCCTCTGCTCGCGTATCAACATATTCTGTATATATAAATGTATGTGTAGGTCCTGGTTGAGCATCACCGCCACCGCATCGCCACCTCCGTCGTCTGGGATATGCCTTGTGTGTTCCCACATTGCACATTTGTCACGTCAAAAGCACACCGTGTCCAAATATTGTTGCGAGGGTGGAACCCCACGTCTCCTCTTCCTTTTCTTTGTCAAGTTAACCTCGACACAACTGGACAAATATAACGTTTATCTCTGGAACAATTTTTTATCTTTGCTATTTGTCTCTTTAAATTTTTTTAGTCTACTATAAAAATAAATTAATTTCTCAAATTAATTTTTAAAATTTCTCTCTTAAAATTTTATTAAAAATAAAGATGTATGATTACTTTGTAAAATAACAAATAAATTATAATAAATAAATAAATAAATAAATAAATAAATAATGAATAAATACACTGAAAAAAAAGTTTTTTTCCTCCTAGAAAACTTTTCCCTGTGGTTAAAAAAAAAGTATTCCTAAAATAAGAATACCAAAGTTTACTATCCATAGGAATAAGTTTACTGGATATAAAAAAACTTGGTATTCTCATTATTAAAATACTACAATCAATATGGCCGACTTAACCTCGCTTGGTCGACACAAATCTTTAGGATAGATAATTATGAGAAACTATACTTTTTATAATTCTTCATTTATAAACAATTTATCATACTAAAATTAATAAAAATGGAAAATAGTATATTAAGCCTTTCTTTTCTTATTTTTAATTCTCATTGTTGTCAAAAAATTGCAATTTCTTGCTAATAGCATTATTTTACTAATTTACTAATAACATTACTAAGGTAAAAGACCTAGTTATTGACACTTGCAATTTTATTTTAATTAAAAAAAATAAATCAACTCTGATAATAATTTAATAAAAATTATATTTGAATTATAAATTTTAAGATAATTGGTTTTTTGAGAACATTTTATTTTTTTAATTAGAATAAAATTGCAAGTGTCAAACAACTATAGGCCAGTGAAAATAACTGGGTCTTTTACCTTATTATAAAAATTGATTATAAGGAAAGAATTTATTGCTAAAATGAGTTATAAATTTGTTGGAGATGATAAATTCCACTCTGACAACTTCTTTTGCATCCAAGAATCCATATAAGTAAGGGAGTAAGGGGAAGTAATATTAATGATTAATACTTTTATTTATAATTTATAAATTATTTAATTTACACAAATAAATATTTAGGTAACTAGACTCAGGCACGAGGTAAACTAATAACTAAAAAACACGCGTACACTGTAGATTCGAGGGAAATGACAAAATAGTAGCGCCACCGTCACGGTTGCTATGGTAACATAGAATTTAGTTTTAGTCCTGTTAAAAAACTTGGTATTCTCAAATTTAAAATACCAGTTTTCTTAAATCTAAAATATTTAACTAGACTTTTACTTCGTACAAGAAAACTCGACTAAAAAATATTCAGTATTCCGGGTATAAAAAAACTTTTTTTTTTCAGTGTAATAAATAATAATAAATTGTTATGTTATTTTGAAAGTATTTATTTATTTATTTGTTTTTTAAGTACGGATGCAATTCTTCACCAGCTGCGACACAACAAGTTTGTTCTCTTGCACTCACTTGCGTTGACCAGTTGATTGTCCAGGCCCTTGTTCCCCAGTTGGAGCTCTATCTAGCTCTAGCTAGCTCTAGCTCAACAAATGGAGAACCTGAGCCAGGCAGCCTAGCCGGCTAATTAAAATAGCGAACGGTTAGCCCCGTATTAACGCGAGTTTATTGCCACGTGGAATTCAATTGAATCGTTCTAAGACCGCGAGCTGCTCGTAATTACCATTACCGTTTCTTTGGATGTCCAACTCGCGTTTTATTCAGTCGTTAACACCAACTGGATCGCTGTCTTCTTCAACTTTTACTCATCCTATCCGTTTCTTTATGATTCCTCTCTCGATATATATATACATTGCATTGCATTGCAACCAGACGTTATTTCAAATTAAAGATTTATTCGTTTCTCTTATTCAATATTATTTATTTCTTATTTTAAGGCACACCGGTATCGGGTTTCATAACTTGTTAATTGTCAATCCTGTTTGTACTTGTTCGCTCAATCAACATTTTGTATCTCAGTTAAGATAAGACTGATCTACTCATTTTTTTTTATTTAAAC
Source organism: Cotesia congregata (assembly GCA_905319865.3). Taxonomy (NCBI): domain Eukaryota; kingdom Metazoa; phylum Arthropoda; class Insecta; order Hymenoptera; family Braconidae; genus Cotesia; species Cotesia congregata. The sequence goes on along the minus strand of CAJNRD030001118.1, from coordinate 1,520,877 downwards.
ACCAAAATAACAATAACAATAAAAATTATTATTATTTTACTGAAATATATGAAAAAACATTTGTGCACTAATGAAAGGATTTATTTATATTTAATAAGCTTTATTAACTGTTAATAAATGTACTTTCTTGCCAAATAAATATTTATTGAATGTTAAAAAATATTTATTAAAATTTAATAAATTAAATAATTGTCGTCAAATAAATTAAATTATTAATAAATCCTTATATCAGTGTATTTACCCTAGTATTTATATATTTATTACATTCACTCTGTATATTTATTATATTATATATTGAGTCATAAATTATAAAAAATTTTCAATCTTATATTAAGAAAAACAAACTTTATTAAACTTTATTTGAGTAATTAATTTTTGGAATTGCATCTTTTACACGTAGATTTTACACGTCAATTACGAAAATTAATTACTCAAAAACGGTGCGGTGAATTGATCTGAAATTTTGGTGGTAAATTATTAATTTATTTATCTTTCGATAAAAAAAATTCCATAAGTTTTTTGAAATATGCTTTTCATGGAGGTACTACCTTAAAATCAACAGTTCCAAAATTTTTATTGTTATTTTTTTTTTTTTAGGTATTTTTAATTGATTAATACCATTAATTATAACGAGGAGGACGGACATCGCAATCTTTGTATAAGACACAAGAGTTAGTTGAATTTAACCAGTAGTCATTTTTGCATTTACACAAATTCCAAACTGCTTCGCACAACTGTTGTGAGAAACAAACGAATTATAATTATTCATATAATTGTGAAACAAAATATCTTCATAACTTAACAACTTACTTCAATCTCAAATTTATTGGCGACATCGCATCTTTTGTAGTTGCAATTTTTTCTTGTTTAATTCACATTGCATATTCCTGTATTTTCATCCTCATATTCATATTCCATAGGAATATACTCTGTTGTTTTTTCTAATGCAAATGATGAATCTGTTAAATCCGACAAAAATTAATTATTATTACTATTTCTTTTACCAAAAAAAAAATTTATTGACTTACATAAATAAATAGCTGCTACGAACAATAAGAACCAGATGCGTAATGAATCCATTATTTAAACTTTGTTGCTTTTATGATAGCAATGCGGCCGTGATTTTTTTATGAAAATAAAACTAAAGTAACACGTATCTATCACAGCATATATACTTACCTCACATAAATGTATAAAAGTCATATTTGAGCCACCTTCTTTATTAAAACTACTAAATTACACTAATACAAAGATAATATTGCCACCTATGACGCCAGAGCTATTATTTAATTAAGACTAGTGAGTCACGTTAAATTTGATAAAAAATAGATCATTAAATTTGTGAGTAATTTTGGTACTGATAAGTACCTTTAAGTTTGAAAATTTCAGTAATTTTGAGAAAAAAAAAACCAATGCAACAGCAAGTTTTTATAAAAAGACAGTAAATTTTATTTGACATATACAACAAAATATGAAAATTAAAGCTTATTTAAAGAGCTTTCAGGTACATTTTACAGAAATTCAATACCATTTTGCATTCAAAAGTGATTTGATAAATAATCTGTAAAAAAAAGTGTATTTTTAGGATTTTGAAAATTACATGATTGATCAAGCTTATATTTAAATTTGACCTTCGTATTTATCAGTAGATTAAATATACTAAATTTCATAAAGATCCTTTGCAAATTGTAGACACCATCGTCGTGACAAGCCGCGTTCTCTATCACAAATATACAATTATATAAATACAAAAATAAATAAACTTTTGAACCATATGTATTTTTTGACTCAGCTCATCGAGTTAAGTCGGAATATAGTAAAATTTTTTAAAAGTTCTGTCACAAGGACCAATGCAATAGTTAGATTTCTATCATTTCTGACATCACTTTTATGTAGAATCATTAACATTTGTAATTATATTGCTGATAACTGTGCTGCTTTTGATTTCATAGGCTACAATCAGCATTCTAGCTGTAGCGCCGACGTATACTTGCAACTCTTTTAATTGCTATTACCCATTATTATACGGTGCAATCTAAATTATTAAATATTTTTTATTATATTCTAGAAAAATTATGTAAAAATTAATTTATTACTTACTTATTATAACAAATTATAATTCTCGCTTGTACTACGCTTTTTAGTTACTAAGGTACACTAAGATATACTTTGTATAAATTTTTCAGTGACCCCATTATTGGCTTTACCGCTGTTGGGTCTCATTATATTGAAATAAATAAATAAATGAAATCTTCTAAAAATCTACGCAGAATAGTAAAATGTATCTTAATTACAGACAAAAAATAAAAATTTAATTAATTCAATATTTAACTGTTCCTTATTTATTCAGTACAGTACACATTTCAATAATTATTTCACTTCTTCTAGGTATTTTTAATTAATTATCACTACTAACCAAAATAACGAGGATGTACATCGCAATCTTCGCGTAAGACACAAGAGTTAGTTGAATTCAACCAGTAGTCGTATTTGCACTTACACCTATTCCAATCTCCTTCGCACATCTGTTGTAAGAAACGGAAGAATTGTAATTATTTTTATAATTGTAAAACAAAATGCCTCCATAACTCAATAACTAACCGAATTCACAGTTTCTCTGCCGATTGCACATCTTTGATCATTGCAGTTGTGTTTTGTTTGATTCTCATTGCATATTGTTGGATATAGCTCTTCATAATCATATACTAGAGGCTCATACTCGGTTGTATATGATGAACCTGTTCAATCCGACGATAATTAATTATTATTACTATTTCTTACAAAAAAAAAAAAAAAAAAAAACAACAATATACTTACATGGATAAATGGCTGCTACGAACAATAATAACCAGATGCGTAAGAAATACATTATCAAAACTCTGTTGCTTCTATGACAGTAAAAACAGAACTAAAATGACGCTTCTCTACCACAGCTTATATATACTTATCTCACATATGTATATTTTAGACACCTTCTTTGCTTAAAGCTACTAAATTACACTAATACAATGATAATGTTGACGGGTATGACGTCAGAGCTGATATTATTGATTTAAGACCCGTGAATCATGTTAAATTTGATAAAAAAAAAAACATTAAATTTATGAGCAAGTTTAGATCTGATAAGCTATATTTAACTATTTTATTCACCAGAAAATTACGTTAATGATAATGATGATAGAGAAATCTACGCAGGATGATAAAATATATCGTAATCACAGAAACAAAAGTAAAATTTTATTAATTTAATATTAAATTTTTCTTTAGTTATTCAGTACAGAGAATATCGCGTTACTGATGCCATACACAGTAAAAAATTTTGCGTCATTGCGTCAAAAAACTTAGTGTTAAAAATTTTTGTGTTAAATATTTAACACTCTTTTGTGTTGATTTAACATTGTGTTAAATTTGTGTTAATTTGCGTTAATATTGTGTTAAATCAACACCAAAAAGTGTTAAATCAACACAAAAAAGTGTTAAATATTTAACACAAAAATTTTTAACAAGAAAATCATTTTCTTCAAAATGGTATTCTTGGTTCAAGAGTTTGGCTCTTGAGTCAAGTCAATTTTTTTATCAGTGTACCATATTGTCTTACTAAATTATACTAATAATGGCAAAAGGACAATTTTATAGAACCAAAAGTGCGTGAATAAATAAAAATTTTATTTTAATTTTCTGATTTTTTTTTTATTTATTTATTTTCTTTATACACAACCCAACAGCCTAATGGTCAATAACAGGGTTTCAAAAAGATACATGAGTTAATCTGAATTGCACATGTATCAAACTGTCTTGTGGACATCATAGTTCTCACAATTTAAAATCTTTCCTTATAACAAACCTCCATGAAAAAAAAATATAAAAAAAATATATGTTGAAATATGTAAAAAATATATTTTAAATATATTAAAAATCTATAAAAAATATATAAATATATAAAAAATATGTATAGTAAATATATATATTTAATAACTAACTTTTGGCCGATTTTATATATTTTAAATATATTTTAGATATATTCAAAGTACTTATATTTTTTATGTATTTTAAGATATATTTTGTATATATATAAAATATATATGAAAATCGGCCAAAAGTTAGTTATTAAAAATATATTTACTATACATATTTTTCATATATTTGAATATTTTTTATAGATTTTTAATATATTTCTTATGGATTTCGATATATATTTTTTTTTCAAAAGGGAGAAGCAACAACATTATTTTAGTTATGAGTATTGGCAACATTATCAAGCATTAGATAGATTCGTTTTTGCTTTAAAAATTGAACGTTTTGAACTTCTGAAATACGAAAAATTATTAAGTTCAGTTAGATTTTTATTAACGAAAATTCTGTCAATTTCAATAATTTGGTGTCCCAAGATTTTATTTAATTAACAAATTTTACAGCCTGAACTTCAAACTTTTAGATTGACAAATTATTTTTTTGAAAGTTAAATGGGCGTTTTTAAAAAAAAATTATTTCTCTATTTTTCCATTAAATTTCCAAGAAAAATTTGAGCAAGAAAATTTTTTTTGTATGATTTTTTGGCATTAACAACGCAAAACGTGATAATCATATAGACAAATCTAAAAAATTCCTCATATAAATTATCAATAAAAAAATATATGTAAATCAGACGTATGTGTCGATTCAAGTTTTTTTTATTTTTTTTATGTTTGTTCTTTTCATGAAGAATATATCGTTGAGTGTAAACGTCATATATCTGGGTATTACTCAACCGAAATTAATAACTCAATAAAGTTTCTCTATATTTGTGACCGTAAATCTAAAATAACCAAACCGACAAAAATAATTAAAACGATCTTCTTAATCCCTAAATAAACGAAAAATCATCAATTTATTAACTGCGTTGTACGACTGCAATGTACTCTGTACTTTCTCTTATAAACTAACAATAAATATTAAAAATTTCAATATCTAAAATTTTTAATTAACAATATTAACAAAAAAAAATTGAAAAAAACGTCAAATTACGGAAGAAGATGCGTTGTAATTTACTCCTGAGGCGCAGCAAGGGTCACGCGAAGCCAAAGCGTCGCTACAGGTGGCGCCGTTGTCCTTTTCTACATCCTTGTAACGTGGTTGTTAGTCCACCTCCACTTTTACCTTCAGCGTTTCCTCTTTCCTCTCTGTCCTTTCTTCTTTCTCCTTCCTCTTAACCGCGAGGAATATTATCTCGGATTATGACACGCTGCACCTGCCGTCAAATGACCACGTCAGGTTCTTCTTCATCATCATCATCATCATCAATATTAACATCGGCATCGGTGATCTAACTTGATATTAGTATTGGTATTGGAGTTTAATTCTGAATCAGTAGGTCCTTATCTTGACTGTCATCCTCGATCTTTGGCTCTTTAATTTGTTACAACAAATTTCTCCATAATACCCTACTTACCTTCTTGTTTTTTATTTAATGCTGAATGCTCTTTCTCATCCACTTATATTATATTAGCTTATCTCACTATATTTATGAAAATGTAATATAATTAAACGAAAAACTCAAACTTCCACTTCAACTTCGACGTTAGCTTATCTTCTTCGTCGTTATGTTTTATTATCATTACAATACTTCATACGCTTTATTTAAAAGTCATTTTATTTTACATCCACTCTCGTTAAGTCTCTAGTCACCGGGGTAAAATCAATTAAGGTTAAACCTTCGTCGTCATCATCATCATCATCATAATTATTAGATGATTTATTTTGGCCAGCAATAGAAAAATAATTATTATTTTAAACGTTCCGAGATAATAAAATCCATGTTAATAGTAAATAATAATAATAAAATAAGCGGGAGATTTATGTTTAATTACTAGTAACGTTAATAATAATTACGAATATTTTCCATTCATAAATTCAGCGGATCATGTTAATGATGATATTAAACGAGTTTATGATTTAATTTTTACCCTAAAAAAATATTAATTGACTTAAAAAAAAATACTGAGAAATAAAAGTACTATTCTTGAGAAAATTTTCTTGTCACAACAATATATATTATCGACGTTCTAATTGGCAAATTGTTTAATTCCATTTTAGAGAATCTTCTATTTGTACGAAAAAAAACAACTAGTTCAAAATTTATTATTACTTTAAAAAACTATTTAATATCATTATTATCTAATAGAGATATAGTATTTAGGTTTGAATCATTCAAATAATTTATAATTGTATTATTGCTAGATCAAAATGTTAAAAAATAAGGAGTTAGACAAATTGCTAATTAAACCGTCGATATTCTTGATAATTTTCAAGAATATATTTTCTTGTCTCAAGAATTGATCAAATTATTTTTTGTTTAATTCAAGTGAATCTATTCTTGTTAATCTATCAAAATTAATGCCAATATTTTATTATCATGATAGATATTGATATTATTTTGTCAAAAAATCAAAATTTATTTTAAACGATTTTTGAGCCAAGAAATTTTTTTTTCTCAGTGTAAAAATTTTATCCTTGTCTTGAATTGATTCAAGAAAACAAAATGAAAATTGAAAATTTTTTATTAAAAAATTTTATCTATTAATCCAATTATTTTATTTATTTTTAAATAAAATACAAAATATTTTATCCAAAGATTTCTCACAATACGCACAAAAAAAAATTAATTTAAATCAAGAAAATTAATTAAAGAATTTTATTATCTTGATTTAGGTTAAAAAAATTCTAAAGTGAGAAATTTTTCTTAATTTAAATAAATGTTTCCTAATTCAAGAATTTTTCTCTTGATTCCAATTAATTTTTTTTTTTTTCAGTAAAGTAAGTCTCAATTGAATTTTTAAATGAATAAATAAATAAAATATTTGTTTTGTTAAAGAATTTATCAGATTATGAAAACTATTTTAAACGTCAAAATTTTTTCTTATCAGGCCGAAAAACAATCGATAATAACTTATTAATCATCAATAATATACTACATTAATTTCTGTATTGTAATACTTAGATAAAAAATATTATATTTGTTTTCTGGGAATAAATTATCTGTGAATCATGTTTTGCTATCATAACATACGATTTATTATCACAATTTGTCTTATGTTGTCCTAAAAAAATTTTTTTAGTTTAAAATACGGGTACAAATCCCACAATAATAATAATAATAATAATATCCCATATATTCATAATTATTGCTTACTGCACTTACTACGCTATTAATAATTAATAACATTAGTTTAATTTTCATTCATTAAAACGGTTTGTTTATTATACTCACCACAGTAATCATTTCATAAAGCGGAAATATGCAAATTACATTTAAACACTGTGTTAACTATAACGGACGTACCTAGACAACCATTTCGTATTTTATTTATTTTTTCTAATACTTGATAATATGGATTGGCGCCACATATTATTAAAATATTGCGCATAAATTAATTTCGTAGAAAAAATCTGCGCATTTATATCTATAAATTTTAAAAGACAGCTATTAAACATAAACAGTGCATACGCAACGAAATTGCACGATGGCTCCATTAGTTTTTTCATTTGTTGAATAGAGAAAATGAATAAAAAAATTATATCCACTTCCTCCGGTATGAATAACCAGGTACATCGTAATCCTTAATTACTATTACTATTACTATTACTGTTACTATTACTCCTTCACGGTTATTATTAAATTCTAGTGTACAATACTCGTTATACATACACACTGGTGATTTGCAATAAGTGATTTGTATATATAACACATTAAATCTAAAGGGCGTGGTGGATACAAAAAACTTGATCATACAAACTTCCTGCAGGAACTAGTTGGAAAAAAATTTATCGTAGTTAATGCTTTGATATTATAAATCAATGTGTTCTTATATTATTTCTTTTTGGTACAGAATTTTTTGTTAAGGGGTTAGACGGCTTTCGGAGGTTCAAAAAACCATATTTGTAATATTTTTTTTAATACATCAGATTAAATATTTAATTTATTATTATTATTTATTTAACTTAAATGCTAAGACACCAAAATGCCAAGCTAAATGGCAAAGTTACAAACATTTAAATATAAATATAAATACATGTATGGTTATAGCAAATATATCCATGATACAAATAATATACATTTTATCGCAATATTAATTTGACTTAGTGATGATAATAGGATGAATTTAGACTAGTTAGCTAATAATTAGCATAATAGTGTAGTGATATTCGATGTATATAAATGAAAATTTTATTTTACAAAACCAAATTTTGCTTTTTAGTAGATATTTATAGCTTGTTTTTGGACGAAGAAAAAATTAAAATTTGAATTTTTGATGTTAAAAAAAATACGTAATTTTTGGTAAAATTTGTACTTGTTAAATTAGTTTTGATGCAGAAAAATCCTTCGTTTAAGAACAAGATAATTTTATCACTAAAAAGTTGGTAGATTTATGAACCTTGAGATTGAAAGAAAAACTTTAAGCTAAAAAATCCTGGATAAATTGAATAATTAAAATAAAATTTGAATAATATCAGGTTATAGCATTTTTAAAAATTATGACTACCAACTTAAGAAAAAACAATTAAAAAAATTACTTAATTGATATGTTTTTAAGGTTTTATTACTGTTCATTTTTTATTAAATCAATTTACTCGGTTAAGAATTGATTAATTTTTATTATTAACTTGTTACAAACATAACGAGAACTTTTTATTTAAAGAATGCAATTTATCAGGAAAATTACAATGAAATACTCAGTTTTTTGAATCTGAAGAAAATTTAGCGACGTATGTATTTATAAGACAATTTTCAAGTGATTCGATGGTTTCTGCAGCCGTCTCACCCTCTGAAAAAAATACAAAAATTTCAATGAAATATAATAGCTCAGTTTTTGAATTAATCTTCTACAATATAATCCGATAATTTATTACTTTATGAAGATAATAATAATAGTAATAATTATTATTATTATTATGATAATAAGATAAGTGGATTTTCTTACTTATTTTGAAGCAATTATTGGCTGCACTATTATCAATACTATTGTCATTAGATGATGTGGTATTGAAAAGAGACAACCCTACGCTATCAGACAACTCGAGAAAAACTTTCTGATTCACGGTGTTGTCATCGTTGATCTGTAATAAAATTTATGTCTTTAGCTTTAGCCTTCACACAGAAAAAAAAAATGTTCTTGAATCAAGTATATAATTTTGAAGAACTCAATCTTCTTGATTTAAGTAGAAAAATTCTTGAACTAAATAAATTTTTCTTGATTTAAGGAAATTTTACTTGATTCAAGAATTTTTCGTCTTGATTCAAGACAATTTTCTTCTTCAAAATTATTTTCTTGGTTCAAGAATTTTTCTCTCGAATCAAGTTAATTTTTTTTTCAGTGCACTAGCATTATTTTTTATATTTAATATTGAAAAGTATAAATTGAACAATAAAGTCCTTACTGCACCAAATCGTTTCAATAAACAAGCGTAATATTGATAGTATACTTCTTCATCTCTGATATCAAAAGTTCGTCTCAAATTTTTGTAAATTGTAGCAAAATTATCGTTTCCAAATTCAGGACATTTTTCAAGCTTGACTTGGTCAGCGGCATCCGGAAATGGCTAAGCATGTTATAATTACACATTTAATTAGAAATTATTTTGTGAATGTGAACTTTAAAAAAAAAAAAATTTTATTTGAATAAAATATTCAATGCAAAATTTATTTTGATCAATAATGTTGCAATTATTTTTTGGTGCAGTTTTTTTTTTTTTTTTTTTTTTTTTTTTATCAGTACAAAGATTTTTAAATAATTTTTTCAACAAAAATTATTTTTCTAATTTTTTAAATATTTTTCGTCAATATTAAAAAAATAAGGTTGAAAATTATAATTAAATTTATTAAAATTGGCAAAGAATTAAAAAAGATTCAGCCGTAACATAAAAAAGCACCTTTGAAAAATAAAATATATAATGAAAAAATTAATTTTTAAATTTAATAAATTTTTTATCTTACCAATGCAAAAACAATCAACAAAATTTGTGAAAAAAATAAAATACTAAAATTCATAATTTTTTTTTTGTATATGGTGTAAAATAAAGACTGTTTCAAATTAACAAGTAAACTGATGATTTGTTGAACATATTAAAATTTTTTTATCTACTTGAAATTTTTTTTAAAAACTTAATAAAACTTTATCTAAAAAAAACAAAACCGTAAAAAATTTTTTAAGGAAAAATTAGTCATAGATAATTCAATAAAATAATTTTTTACAACTTATTCACGAATAGTTAAACCCACCTAAATCATGCTTCGTAAATAAAAAATAAAATAAAATATATTTATCAATCTATGCTGTATCTATATTGTAAAATAAATAAATAACAATGTTAAAATATTAATTAAAACGAAGCAATATAACCAATAACAGATAAATAATAATAAAATATGCAAATGATCAGTGTGGATATAAGGGCCGTAATTAATGTACAAGCACGTCGACCAAACTTAGCTTCTGTAGTTTAATTCTCGTATGCTTATTCTCTTATTACACACACGCTTGCAATGACTCAAACTTCCAATATCGTTAACGACCCTCGGGCACCTTCTTACAGTCGCGTAAATCCGGATGTCGGTGATAAACTTTCGATTACTCGTTTAATGCCAGGTAAGCTTTTCTGCGAATAATAATAATAATAAATAAATTTGATTGATATTTTTTATAGACCCTACAATATCTTTTGAAATAAATACTTACACGCCTAGATTTTGTTTTAAATAAAATTTTGCTTTATTAAATAATGACTATTGTTAAATTGCACTATCTTAAATATTGACAATTTTTAAGATATAAGCTCATCCCGATGTTACACTCATCAAGAGCTTTCATTTGAGTACCCACATCAATTTTTCATATATTTTTCATATATACATATATATAATATATATTTTTAAGATATAAGCTCATCCTGATGTTACACTCATCAAGAGCTTTCATTTGAGTACCCACATGCATTTTTGATATATTTTTCATATATACATATATATAAATATATAAATATATGAAAAATTGATGTGGGTACTCAAATGAAAGGTCTCGATGAGTGTAACATCGGAATGAGCTTATATCTTAAAAAATATCAATATTTCACAAGATACAGCCTAAATACTTATCATAAAAAATTGTGTATTTATTAAAATTTTCAGTAGAAGATTTAAAACTTAAAAAAATTATTGACGTAAAATAGAATTTTATAGGGTCGTTAACCCGCTGGTTTATGATTGTAGATTATAGATAAGCTATTATAAAGTAGTCGGTTATAAGAGTTGTATATAGATTTAAAAGGGATTTTATAAATACCTAATCCATCGATCTTCAACAATGACTATCCACCTGACAGTTGTCTCCGCGTCTTGAGGTAGGCAAAAATTTACCGTCCCCGTTTTCATCCATCACGATTGAGAATTGCAAAACGCTTATTCGCAACCTCGATTTAATTCTATGTATGTCTACTTCATAGATCAACTATCGATTGCTATATTTTTTAGTCTCCACATTTTTTTAATTATTATTTTTATTACAGTACGATTTTTTACTTATGTCTCGAAATTGCACGCCCCAAAAAAATACTCCGTAAAATTGAGCATTAGATAGATGTGATCAATGAATGTAGATCAATGAATGTGATTTTTAATGAGAAAAATGCAGGACTTATCGAGCAGAGAGGCAAAAAAAATGCATATCCTTAATAGGCGAAGACTAAAAATGTAAACACGTGGCATGTGAATTCTTTGCTCGCGTACTATATATATAGTATACAGTACCAGACGAACGTGCACCGAGCACTCAACGGGACGTCTTATACAAGCGAGCAATAAAAATTATTTAACCTCATACTCAGTCTTGAAGATTACGAGCAAAAGATACGTAAGAATTTTTCTTATGATTCTGTCATTTAAACTAGTATTAATTAAAGTTTACTACGTGTGTAATACTGTATAGGAGTTTAGTTTATTAACAGGCTAATGAGAGTTCTAAAGATTTTTTTAATTGGAAAAAAAATAATTTTAATTACCCGACTAAACTTTTATTTTATTCTACGCCTTATTAATTAACTCTTATCCAAACCTGACATTTTATTTTACTGTTAATTTTTATTTTAATTGTAATAATAATTGTAATGTATAATAAACACATAAAAGATGAGAGATAAATATTTTTTAGCGGGCAGCCAGATCAAAATAACGCTTAAACTCCGCCCAAAATATAAATTGAACGTTACCAGTGTGTGGTCCAGCTACCTAACCAGGTTGATCATATCCAAGTAAGGGGTTGCATATGTGCTCATGTCTCATGTTCATTCAAGTAATCTTAAATATTTCATTACACTTGTGTGATGTCTGTGTAAGAACTACGAGACATGTTGATCGAAGTTTAAAAAAAAAGTTTATCGAAGAAATGAAACAAGCACAAGCAAAGGGTATTATTGTTATTATTTTGTGTCCAGGATAGTCATAATATGATAAAATCGGTTTTTTAAGTTAAATTTAGTGTCATTGCAAAGGTCTTGATTTTAATTTGTGCCTTTTCAAGGTCTCTAGATGCATAATTAAGAAATGACCTTGTATCTTGTGAATTATTGACATTTTTAAAGATATAAGCTCATCCCAATGTTACACTCTTTGAGACCTTTCATTTGAATACCCACATCAATTTTTCATATATTTTATATGTACTATATATATATATATATATATATACATATATGTATATATATGAAAAATTATATATATATATATATATATATATCGAAAATGCATGTAGGTACGGCCCTCCCCCACGACTATCAGTGTAACATCGGGATGAGCTTATATCTTTAAAAATGTCAATATTTAATAAAGTATTTAACAAAATTTTATTTATTTATAGTTTATAAATCACGGCAGTCACATAGTGACTGCAAGGTTGCTAGTTAAATATAAATGTAATTACCTATAATTAATTTTTTATCAATTTGATAATTAAAAGAGTATAATGATTATAAGTTAAAAAATTTTGATAATTTAAAAATAATTCAATTTACAATTAAGTTGATATCTCTCAATTACATTTGTATCAATTTTATATTTTTTTTTGTATATTAAGTGTTAATAAATATATATGTTTATTTCATGAGTGTAAATTTTCATAAAAAAAAAAATGATTATGTAACCAGAAGAAAAAAGTTTAAAAAAATAGCGAGATAACACAATACGACAGGTAGAAAATTTATTAGTATCACCCATTTAATTTATATACTCATGAAGATTGTAAAACGTAGGTGTCTGCTATCTAAAGCTAAAGATATCAAGTCTTTCTTCCTTTATTCAGGCACTATCGACTGGACATTTCTTACTCGATAAACCAACAAATAAAATTCCGAGCGAACATACATCATGTGTATTGCGAGTTTTGTTAACTTTTTGGGCTCTCCAGATAATACTGCAACGTCTCAGTTGCCGTAGCAGTGCAGAATAATTGAGTGGATAAAGGTACGTCAATGAAACATGCCGGGAGTGACAAAAAACACCGATATTAAGAGAAACAGAGAAAGCACAAGGAAATCAGCGGGAGCTGTCACTCAACGCTCTATAAAGTACATAAAATATTAATAATTCTCATCATTTATGTGTGATTTTTTATATATATACTTATATTTTTTTTTTTCGTCTCATGAGAATCAACCGGTTCGTTATTTTCAATTTTAACGCTAACTTAACACGTATAAAATATATATGTGGATATTTTTATAAATGAAAACTTGTAATTATTGAAATGATTGGCATTATTGTGACACTAACAACTCTTTTATTGATTATTTTCATCGCGGATACTATCGTTATTTATTTTATTTTCAATCAATAATTTTCTATTTAAAAGCACAATTTTATTAAAATTATTATTATTATTTTAACACAATTATTTATTACATCGTACATAAATCCATAATTTATAATTAGAAGAAAAACAAATTAAATTAGCAACTAAGCCAAATTTTATATTTATTTTACTCTTCAAAATTTTAATTTTGTTAAAAATAACACTTGTATTGAATCCGACGACCATGAATTTGAATTAATTATTGTTTGTCTTCTGAATATGTTAATTGATTATCAACAAGTAAAACGACCACGAGGATGTACATCACAATCTTTGTATAAAACATAAGAGTCAGTTGAATTCAACCAGTAGTCGTTTTTGCACTTACACCTATCATAATTTCCCTCGCACATCTGTTGTAAGAAACGGAAGAATTATAATTATTCATATAATTGTGAAACAAAATGTCTTTATAACTAAATAACTTACCGAATTCTCAGTTCCTTTGCCGATCGCACATCTTTGATTATTGCAGTTGTATTTTGTTTGATTCTCATTGCATATTTCTGGATATACATCCACGTAATCATATACTGGAGGAATATACTCTGTTGTTGTTTCTAATGCAAATGATGAATCTGTTAAATCCGACAAAAATTAATTATTATTAATATTTTTTACACCAAAAATAACAATTTACTTACATGGATAAATCACTGCTACGAACAATAAGAACCATATGCGCAATAAATACATTATCAAAACTCTGTTGCTTCTATGATAGCAACGCGACCGTAAAAACAGAACTAAAATGACGCTTCTCTATCACAGCTTATGTATACTTAAAGCCACACAGTAAAAAATATTGACCTATATCCTGACCTCGAATCTTCTTCTGCTCCAATTGCTCACGACCTGACACGACCAGTACCTGAGCCACCAAAAAAATTATCGCAGAAAAGTAGCTCATCTTTTAGTTCTTATAAAAGTAATTCCGATAAGGAGTTTTTGCCTACACCTGAACAACCAAAACACTATCTCATTACTTCAGAAGATTTTAACGATCTAATTAGAGATTTAAATTTGCCAAAAAATAAAGCAGAGCTTCTAGGCTCTCGGTTAAAACAGTGGAATTTGCTTGATGATGTTAAGATCACGGATCAGCGGACTAGGCATGAAATGTTTGCAACGTTTTTCACGAAGGAAGATGGACTTTGTTTTTGTAATGACATTAAAGGTATGTTTGAAGCAATTGGCATACCCTGTGTCCCTAGCGAATGGCGTTTATTCATTGACAAAAAGCTCTACAAAAAGTTTAAAAGCAGTTCTATTGCACAACGGAAATAAATTTCCGTCTCTTCCAATTGCTCACTCAGTACATCTTAAAGAAAATTATGAAAGTGTCAAAATTTTGCTTTAATCTGTAAACTATCGTGAGTATAATTGGGAGCTGATTGAAGATTTTAAAATGGTGGGATTTTTAATGGGGCTACAGGGTGGATATACAAAGTATCCGTGTTATTTGTGCTTGTGGGATAGCAGAGTGGATTCTAAACACTATATTCAACGGTCATGGCCTGTAAGAACAGAATTGTGTGTCGGAAAACAGAACGTCAAATTTGAGCCGATTGTTGAAGCGGAAAAAGTGTTAATGCCGCCTTTGCACATTAAGTTAGGGTTGATAAAAACCCTATTTGTTAAAAAACTGGATGAAACTTCAGAAGCTTTTGGATACTTAAAAAAATTTTTTCCGAAGTTATCGGAAGCAAAGGTTAAAGCTGGGGTTTTTGTTGGTCCGCAAATAAGACAGATTTTCGCCGATGAAAAATTTCCAACGTTGCTGAATCGTACTCAAAAAGCAAGTTGGAACAGTTTTAAAGCAGTAGTTTCTGGATTTTTAGGAAATAATAAAGCTGAAAACTACGAAAAGTTGGTTGAGAATATGCTTACAAATTTTAAGGCGATGGGCTGCAGGATGTCATTAAAAGTACATATGCTGCATGCTCATTTGGATAAATTTAAAAACAATATGGGAGCCTATTCCGAAGAGCAAGGAGAACGTTTCCATCAGGAGATCATGAATTTTGAACAACGCTATCAAGGCCAATACAATGAAAACATGATGGGCGACTATATTTGGGGTTTATTGAGAGAAAGTAGCTATGAACATAAAAGAAAAAGTAAAAGTGTGCACTTTTAAGTTATTTTCCACTTTTCTGTAAGCTAATTTGATAGTAAAACTTAATAAAAATAATAAACATTTTTATTTCAATAGTTTTATTTTCAATCAAAAATTAAAATCCGAGATTTTTAAAAATTTCATTCAATCAGTCTTCTAAGCACAAAAGCAAAGTTTTTCATGCCATATATTTTTTTTCCGTCTTATTACGACCTAAACTACCGAAATTTAATACTTTGCAATCAAAGTCAAATTTCATGTTGACCCGTGATAATTAATTAATAATTAGTTATCAACAAGAAAATGGTGAAATAACGAATTAATTACCTTTCTCAAGCAACTAAATGTATAGAAACTTGTACAAAATAAAAAATTGTGCATAATTGTTTAAATTTAACTTTTTTTTCCTGTTTCGTTAATATTTTATTGAGTCAAATTATATTATTAATATTATTTATATTTAATAATATTTTTTAATATTACACAAATTTTTTACAATGTGAGCCGATAATAAAATAAAATTAAATTACCCGAATTTAATTAAACAATCCTTCTTATTATTATCGGAATATTACATATGTTATTTTTAATAGTAAGTCTAAGTTATTTTAATTTCCACAAAGATTTAAAATACCAATTAATTTTATTGTGAAGTAAATTAATTATTATTACTCACTGTAAAAACAAAAAAAAATGAAAAACGTGTAAAAATGTTAATTTTTTTCACATTAAACTATTATGCAATCAATGATCACTATCGTTAATCGCTGCCACAATTTTCCTTCCACATTTTTCATTTGTAGTGTAATGAATTAAAGTAAATAAAGTGCTTTAATGCTCGTCCCTAATAGTATCTCGTCCATACACCGGATAAATAAATCGATCCTCAGATTGATCATCGAGAAGAAAAAGAGGGGATAGATGACATGTCCTTTCAAGGCACCGGCTTTCAAATAAAAGCAAATGCACGCGCGAAGATTATCGCGGATTTCACATTTCTTGTGTAGATTATTTTTATAATAGAAAACATAAATATGTTTTCTTATTAACATTTTTATTATATTCTTAAGTTTTTATCCTGTGAAAAAAATTTATGTTTTTATTTGTTCTAAGAGTTACTTCCTACTATTTCTTATTGATATCACATCTTCCTTCAGATTTATATTTTTTTATTATTCGCCGTATCTTTTACACAGAGATCCAGCCACGCTCTCAGTCTACGGCTGCACTTGTATATCTTTGTACCAATCTCTATAAGGCAACGCTTCGATTTTATCTTTTTAAATAAAATAACAAGACGATCATCCAACAGATCAGTAAGCTACACTCTACACTTGATCAATTTTCTCATCACTCGTGAATCTTTTATCATTGGAAACTTCACTTGACACGATTGGTACTTTTTTATCTCTTTAGATTTTTTATAAAAAGTATTTCACCTATAAATAATTAATTTTCTCCCTCGTCTGCTTTTGACAATTCACAATACTTCTTCCGGATTCTTTGTCAAATATTCGCTCTCTTCGATACTTATAAATTGATATTCACAGCTCGTGTACTACAAAATGTAACAGCAGACAAAATAATTGTTGATATAATTTCATTTATTGTCTCCACAACAATACATAATTAAATAAATATTTTTGTGATTGTACTTACAAATAAATGAATCGGTGATTGATTAGGGATACAAAAAATCATACCTAATTTTAACAGAAAGTTATTTAAGCAATTGCATTAAATCTGAACAAATGTGTTATTATTTTGTGTTGATCAATCTCTATTTGTCAGCTAAGTAAATATTTAAATGTCACAGTGTGTGGAGATAATAATTAAACGCGAATAAATAAATAAAATGAATATTCATTGAAATACTTTTTAAAACTTTTGGATTAAGTCTCAAGCGTATTTGCAGTCTGTTTAATCGAGTGGAGCTTCACCAAAGTCTCTGACAAACAGTCATTTTATTGTACCGTCTTATTCGTCGTTGGATTATTTTTTATTGAAACAATCTGTCACTGTTGGTTTTAATTATTAAATTACTCCAAAGAGTACGTGGTGATTAAAATATACCCGACACAAGTTTTAAACAGTATTGAAATTTATTATTGTATTCGCGCGATTAAAATCCTTGACTTAGTTGACAATGATTAGAATATTCTAAAAGAGGATTAATATTTCATATTTTTCGATCTGGAATAATAAAATTGTATAAAATAAAAAATGAATTGGAGTAATTTTTGTGGATTTAAATGACCCTTGAGTGGTGATCATTTAAAGTAAAAGAGTGTATTTAATTAATGAATTAGTAATTTAATAGGGATTATTGTCTTAACACTACTGAGCTCTTGAGGCGTCAAGAAGGTCCTGATAATTATCAATTATATTTTTCCCGATAAAACACACAATTGTTATTGAATTAATATTCAATTTTCTCTTTTCTTTGATTTCGCTAAGTCGAAAAAAAAAAATACATAAAATGATGTCTAAAAATCTCAAATGACAATTAAAGCTAAAAGATTTTGGTTATAACCCAAAAGAAAATATACGAATAGTTTGTCTTATTGTGTATCCACTCTTATAAGTTAGATAAAAAATATGAAAATATATCATGTAAGAGCAAACATTCGTAACGTGATTGGTCAAATATATCATAAGCATGAAAATATAGATAATTCCATACTAACATT
Organism: Cotesia congregata; assembly: GCA_905319865.3. Lineage (NCBI taxonomy): Eukaryota > Metazoa > Arthropoda > Insecta > Hymenoptera > Braconidae > Cotesia > Cotesia congregata. Next base: position 1,502,194 of record CAJNRD030001118.1, on the reverse strand, counting down.
CACACGTATACTAGTATTTTCATATTTTTCATCTAAATTATAAGAGTGGATTTATTAAACTCCATGATATTAAAAAAATAATTTATTAACAGTTAATAAAGCTTTCTATCATTGTATTTATTCTATCAAAAAATAAAATTTTTTAATTTTTTTACAACTTCCTAAAAAGTATCATCAATATTCTAATATAATTTTCTCAAAGTGCATTATTTATCTTAAATAATTTAAAAGGATTGAAGAATGTGCCCACAAAAACTATAATTTAAGTAAATTAATTTAAAATGTTAATAACGTCTAGTACATGTAGACTGTAGACTGTAACAGCATAAAAAATGATGAAAATGCCGATTAAATAGTCAGGTGGTGAATTTTTTACGAGGATGATCAGTCGATTACCATTATACGCACAAGTTGTGGCATTAATTCCCGCAGGTGGGGGACAGCAATTCTTCTTGCGATCGCGAAAGTGTACCGTGACCATAATACCAATGCTTGTAACAATATTATTATTTTTATTTTGTTCTCGTTCGTTAAATTAAATCCATAGTAAATATAAAAGTTGTCGCGACTCAGGTAAATCCAACTTACCGGTAATTAGGTACCATATAATATCAGCTATTTTTTTTATTTTTTATCAACTCTTATCCTCAACTTTCGTTTTATATTGAGGACTATCCATATCCCGACTTATTATTTGTCTCTCTCTCTTTTTTGTTCCTCAATTTATTTATTCAACTCTTACTCTTTAATGAAAAAGAGTTTCATTAGCATATTAATTCAAGGCACGGTATTTTTAATTAGGAAATTTCTTGAGCGCAAGTAAATAATTAACTTAAATAATAATAATAAAAATAAATTTATAAATTTAGTGAGTCATGGTCTTGTTAAATGGAGAGTCTTATCCCTGTTGGTGAATTATTTTCTCAAGTCTCTCTCTTCTCTCTTAGTACTCTACTGAGTCGCCTCTGATATGTATGATCTGCTCAGACGTGTGGGGCGGCAGAGTGTTACTAAAATAAACTCCACAGTCGAATAACTTAACAGACGAGTCGACGTACGCACAATCCGGTATCAGGTGCGTATGCAGTGCGTCATCCCGATAGGATCTCGAATCGCCGCACAACAAACTACACACTGCTCACTCCACGACGACATTTAACATTTGCAAGAATATTCCGCCTACTTTTAACCCTCTGTTATAATATTACCAAGACTTTTACTTTGTTCTGTCTTCTCGGACCAACAACATTACGATTAATTAAGTCCAGCTCTGATAAACTTTTTAATTATATGCTTAGGTGTGTTTAATGTAATTGATAAATAAAGATTTAGATTTAAAGATAGATTCTATCAATATCTTTTAAAAATTGTGATTTTTCTGACAAAAAATAAAAATATCATTTATAAGGTCTCAAAAATTAATATCAAGTATTATTAAAAAAAAAAAGAAATTAAATCCTTTAATTTTTTAACTCCTTATTTTTTAGAGGGTGAATTTTTAACATTTTTGTGCAGCAGTAGTCTAATTATAAATTATTTAAACGATCTAAATAAAAATATTATACCTCTATAAGATATTAAATTGTTTTTTAAAGCCAAAATAAATTTTAAACTAATTAGAACGCTTATTAGAACGTCGATGGATAAATTAGGATGCAAAAATTGATTAAAATATTTTTTTTTAATTGAAATTTTAATTTTTTATTTAAAATTGGATTTCTGACAGACTTCGGTACTAAAAATTTGAATATCAATTTTTTTTTATAAATATTAAATTTAATTAAAAATATTAAATTTATTTAAGAAATTTAATTAAAAAATAGAAATTTTCAAAATTTTTTTTTGATCCTAGTTCACTTGGTGAATTTTATACAGATTAATAAAACTCCATCGTGTTTTTTTGTTTCAGATAAGCCAATCAGCTGATATCATGGAGGAAATGAGGAAATGTCTTCAGATTTCTATAACTTTAATTCTACTGAATGTTTTTAGCTAAAAATTAAACTGTATACTCTTGAAATATGTATCAATAAATAGTAAAAAATTCAAAGCTCTATCTCTTTATTGGTCTTTACAAAAAAATCTCAAAAAAATTCTCAAAAATCAGGGCGTCAATCCAGAAAACTCCCTTAATTAAATAATGTGAGAAAAAATTTTTTCTAACTTTGGAATTTTATTTCTCGTCGTGTAAGTAACCTATTAAAAAATGTTACACATTTTTTTAAAATTATTTTTTATATTACTTATTTAAATTATTTTTTTTTACATTATTTTTTAATAAATTTACTTTTTAAAAAATTATTTAAAGCTAAAGTTAGACAAATTTTAAATTGTCAATTTTTCTTTCATTTTCAGCAAAATTATTATTATTATTGAAAATAAATATTTTTTCTTTAAAAAATTGACTTGTAAAAGGAAAAATCTAATTAAAAAAACATCTGATAAATATAAATATAAAATTAAAATTAGCTATTGAAAAAAATTTTAATGACTCTACATAAATTTTTGAGCCAAGAAAATTTTTGCTCCTTAAAAAAAATCAAGATTCAGATTCATGCAGCCATTCTCTACATCGTCCTCAAAAAAATCCATTCGATTCTAGTGATCGATAAATTCATAAGCAATTTTAGTGCTCAGGGCGTTAAATTATCCATTACCACATACGCATATTTACAATTACTCGTAATTGCCGTAGATAGTGGTATCTTAACACCTGGGGCATGTCTATAGATATATCCTCGAAGTTATATATTCAATGATGGAAAAAGTGGCTTATTAAAAGATAACAACAATATCTACGGTGAATTGACGTCGGACATCCAACAGCGCTTAGCATTATGCACAAGGAGGTAAAAAAAATAGAGGGGTTTTTAACTTTATTTCCCAACAAAAATATAAATCTCTGCTAATTTTTGACCATATGTTCATGTTATGCACATGCTGCATCTACCGATCACTTTCGTATCTGCTAAATGCAAAAGTCACGCATACGCATATACATAATAATCCGGCCTCAAGGTAATACTTTAATACTTTGTTCTTGTTATAACAAAAATAAACCGCCGCGGTGATTCGCTGTTGTGATATCGCAAAAAACAAAATTAGAGAGCTCATTTTAAATTAGATAATGACATCATTTTTTAAAAGTTCATCAGTTTACTTTCTCTTCATTCGATACTTTTAGTTGTTATTTTGAAATTTTCATCAGAAGTTTTGATAGAGTTTGAAAAAAAATCATCTATTGGAACGAAAAAACGCATCTGGAGTTTGTTTACATTTTTTTAGCTTACGTATAAATTGACAGGCTTCAATCCGTTCCCCTTAGCGTTACACCGAAAATTTCACTCGGAAATCATACAGACGAATGAATCGCGTGCGTATGATTACTCGCACTCGTTATATATTAGATTGTTTTTTGGTCAGGTGGCCAGCAATTTATGAAAGAAACAGAATTTGAGAATTATCGAATTTAAAACCAATCAAAGGTCTTTAATTTTCTTGAAAATATCAAGCTTTATTGGGACCGCGTTCATCGAAAAATTTTTAATTTAACGTTACGTTGTAATTTTTAAGTGCGGATCAATAAGTATGAGTTCAAAAAAAATCCTGGGATTGAAACTACTGCAAATAATGGGTCTCGTAATATCAAAATGAGTTTTTATCTTAAAAAATGTCAATAAGTAAGAAATTATTTGCATATATATTTCCATTTATTTTCATATATATATATATATATATATATATATATATATGAAAAATATATCAAAAATGCATGTAGGTATTCAAATGAAAGCTTTTAATGAGTATAACATTGGGATGAGCTTATATCTTTAAAAATATCAATTATTAAGAACTGACATTGTTATCTTGTCAACTATTGACATTTTTAAAGATATAAGCTCATCATGAGGTTACACTCATCGAGACCTTTCATTTGAGTACCCAGATCAATTTTTCATATATTTTATATATTTATATATATTATATATATTTATATATGAAAAATATATCAAAAATGCATGTGGGTACTCAAATAATAGGTCTTGATGAATGTAACATCGAGATGAGCTTATATTTTTAAAATATATATATTATATATATGTATATATGACAAATATATGAAAAATGCATGTGGGTACTCAAATGAAAGCTCTTGATGAGCGTTACATCGAGATGAGCTTATATCTTTAAAAACATCAATATTTAAGAAAGTACAGTGCATTCAGTACAATTTTATTAAAAATTGTATGAGCATTGTGAGTCGTGTACTTTTGGATTTTCCAAGCTTGATTTTCCCAAAAACACGCAAATAAAAAAATCGAAGAATATAAAAGAAATATTTTCCATCCAATTGTAATAAATAATCATGTAGTATGTAAAAGATTTCGAGTACAGTTAAGATTTGAAAGATTTGAAGTGGTATCAGGTTTGCTGGGATTCCCTCCCGGCGTGCATCAGACGCATTAGTTCGCGTCGCTCCTGCTGAGCGCAAATTAGCGCTGCGAACACGGCCCGCAAAGCTGGTCCACACTCTCCTTCCTTCGAGAGTATACTTATGACGAAGAAAGTTTGGAGAGTGCCCAGGATATGGAGGACTGACGCAGGGCTTAATGATGTTGCGCTTGTTGCTTCGCTTGTGATGAAGAGTACCATCATCAGTAAGAGCCAAGGATACGGAATAGAAGGCGAACGCTGGGATAAACGACCGCGATCAACGCAACACCGACCCGGCGAAAATTGCCGGAATATATTAAATATTAACCACACGGGTGTTCCGAAGGTTTCGAGTAGTAAGGCTTGCTAGACGTACTTCCTGGCTTTTTTTTAATTGTAGAAAAATTTAATTTTATTTAATAAATTTTTAAGAAATAATTTTAATTAAAATAAAATTCTCGATAAATTTTTATTTAAAAAAAATTATTTTAATAAATATTAAAAATATATTTATTAAAAATAAATTTTATAAAAATAAAATCAGCAGCAGAGATATAAAAATATTTAAATTAACAATTAAATTATGCTTAAGAATAAAATTATCTTTAAAGATCCAAAAAAAAAAAATGAATATTAAATATATATTTATAAATAAAAAAGTAATTATAAACATCAGTAAAAAGCAATGAATTATATAATTAACCAACAATTAAAAAAATATAAAAGTAAAAATGGATTGTAAAAATCAAAGCTGTCAGCAGTTTTGTTAAATTTATTATTTAAAAAGTCCCATCAGCGAATTAAGTTAATGTTTGTAACTGTAAATTTACAGCGGACTCTCAGCTCATTACAGTGACGTATGGCCGACGTGGTTAAATGCTTCTGGTTACCCACCAATTTACTCATTTATTTGTTTAACCCCCGGTGGGATTTTTACGAGCACGAGGACCAAAGTCTCCTCTAAAACAAATCCCCAGTCCTCAATGAAAAAGCGACAAATTTGTTGTTATTGCAGCCTATTAAAATAAACTCATTTATTTACAATCATAATCATCCATATTAATTAGCCGCTGGTAATAAATATTACGATTTAATAATATTTAAAATTAGAATTCATTCGAATAATTAAATGTTGATCGGTCAATAATAAATGAATTCATTATTTTCTACATTCAATATTAATTTATAAATATGTAAAATAAAAAAGGTTAAAAAAAAATTATTGCCGATCTACAATTGGTTTTGTCGGCGATTTAATTTTCATTACGCCCCGCGGTGTATCTTAATCTCCTTTGTTAATTTATCGAGGCAACAATATTACGAGAGTGATTCAACCGCCCCCGATCCTCTAAAGTTAAGTACTTGTATATAACCTCATATGTATTCTCCCAGTCCCATTAAACAGCGGGTATCGAATCATTTCGATGGTTTAATTGAGCCGTCGAATAAAGTAGACGGTGAATAAGGCTTTATGATATTACTATTACTACAAACAATTTTTTTAAATCCTCTATTTCATTTCTTATCTTATATATTTATATCCATTTCTATTTTATTGCATCATTTAGATTTTTTAAGCTTATTCCATTGGATGATTGGATCGCTTTATATAGACTCTTGCTATCGTTCTAGCTACTTTATGGTATTATGAGCTTCTGGTTATTTTTTGTGGTTCGAGAAGTTGCCACTAGGTGGCGCGCGAGAAAATTATTTTCAAGAGACACTCGTCCTCAAAATTTGGAGTTTTTTTTTGTAACAAATTGATATTTTTGACCATTTATGACAACATACGATCTTATTTAGCTATATATAACTAAATGTGACCTTATATAATCAAATATACAGCTATATATGACCTCATATATTGATTATGACCTGATATGGCTAATTAATCATCTGATATAGCCTTTTCTAACTACATATGACCTGATATGGCCATATATAGCCTGATTTCTTGGCTGAAGAAAATTTGTCGGGTGCCTGAAGGAAGACCGAAGTTGTGTATAAAAATTTTTCTTTAAATTCTCTTCTTGGTGGAAGTAATTTTTTCTTAATTCAAATTATCATAAATACTTGATATAAATTTTTGTATTTTATCAAGATTTTTAGATACTTTAGGGAAGCAGCGCTACCTGCTTCAACTGAGGAAAAAATTTTCTCACCTTGAGAAAATTTTTCTCGAGAATATTTGATACTCATTTTATATTATTTTAGCGTGCAATTATACATATTGAATGAATAAAAATGATGAAATATTATTTGATCTTCTCATTTGACATGTTAATTAATAAAAATACTTACGAAAAATAAAATTTTCTTGGATCAAGATACGTATTTCTTAAAGCAAGAGAATTTTGTTGGAATAAGTGAAATTTCTTGTGTCGAAAAAAAATTTTTTTTCGCTCAAGAAAATAATTAGGAAAAAAACTATTTTCTTGGCTCAAGTGAACTTTTTTTTCTGTCTACTATATATGAATTTTCAAATATTTAAAAAATTTTCTACAGGATGCAATTTTTTAGTGCAAAAATCAAATTTAATTTAAAAAAAACAATAAAACATTCTTCTTAAAATAAATGTAGTGAATATGATATAATTTTTTTGAATCCATTAAATTTCTTGAGCGCCTTAAAAAAATATCCAATAAATTTCTACAACCATCAATGATTGATCAGCATGAAAACGACTAAATCCATAAAACAAAAACGGCCAAGATTGCCGGCTGAAAAAAAAAACCCATAAAAATAATTTCCCAATAAATATCTCGAAATATCATCACATAAGAGTATGCTGACTGCATCATGAAGATCCGTAACGAATAAATCTCAAAGACAAAAAAGGATTTTCACAATTTTCTAAATGCCAGGATAAGGACAAGCGCAGTAGCGATCGTCAATCCTCGATCTTCGATCTCTTGAATTTTTTTATAGATTTTTTTATTTGTGACTGAAGTTCTGGAAGTTGGCATAAAAAGTTTTTTAATTTTTTCAGCGTATGTACTTTCTTCTCGGTCGTATAGTACAAACAGGAAGATCGTAAACGACTGCACTGGCTCTCGAATAACACAACACAAGTGATCCCGGTTGAGCCGATGCCCCATTACCGTCAACGGGCACTCCCGTTCAGAGAGAGACGCCATAAACCCATAAACAGGGCGGCCTGTTAGTCGATACCTGTTAGTATACGATAATATATTTATATTACTATATATTTGCTCATACTTCACGGATTTAATCGATCATATCTCTGTCTGCAAACGATCATCTCCCGAAAAGTTCGGCTCAAGTTAATTTAAAAAAAAAAGTATGAATATTCTCTGGTCGCTTCTTTTTACGCCCACGGTTCCAATGAAACCTGGATATATTTAAGAGGAGCCTTTTTGTCGGTATCATTGTTCGCTACAGTACCGATTATAGCTGATGGCTGATTGTAAAAATGTGACAACGATGTCCTTAACATAACGCGTCGTTGCCTTATCTCGTAAACACATGTAAATTATTCATACACATTTTGACAGTTTTTTTTATCGGTTTCTTTATTTAGGTATCGGCTCTTAAAATTTTTTACAGCCAATTATTTGTGAGGAAACCATCAAGAGTTTACTTTAAAATTGTTATAGTCTTTAGATTTCAGAACCCGTGAAAAAATTTTCTGATATGGCCATTTGAACATTTATTTATATTATCATCTATTCGACTTTGGCAAGAATTGCCACAAGAAATTATTCAATGAAGCATTATCGAGGTTTTCAAAAATCAAATTTACGATTACTTATTAAATCTAGACTTAAAATAAAAATAGATTAAATTAAATCTGATGTAAAGAAAAAAAAATTGTCATGATCTCTTTCTTTAACTTTTAATTTAATTTTAAGACAAGATGTTATTAAGAAATAATTATAATATTAAAATGTACACAATAAAGCAATAAAAACATGTGAATTGCCATACGGCCTGTGCTTTGGCATATGTTAATAAAGAATAATAATAATAATAATTTGTTATTATCTATATTATTAAGAGAATAAGCAAAATTTTGTAGCCCAGTGAATTTTCTTGAGATAAAGTAAACAGAGTGGCGGCTTAAAATAAGAATTTTAAAGCTTGTAATTATTTTATTTAAAAAATTTCTCAATCGAACCGAACAATTTATTTATTTATTTAAACTCATTAAATTCGTAACTTATTTATCGCTATCTTACATGTCTCTCATTCGAGCGATACTATCTGCGTGATTGCATTCACGCACAAAGTGCCACGTCCTGTCGTGCATATGCCGGATGGTCTGTAGCTGGCAAGCCCTTGAAGAACCGGGACACACGATAAATAAATAAGAAGTAGGGAAAAAGGAAGAAAAGGTAATACTTATATTCATTAACGAGTAATTACCACCACACCATATTTTTATTTCATTCCAATCGCTTTCTTTTTTTACCCTTTTTCATCGCGAAATACCTAATTTCTCTTTATCTAATCAGTATAATAATTCTTCACATAATAAAATTTATATGAAAAATTGGTGACACGACAAAATCTCCCCGGACAAAATCTAATTTTAAATAATTTTAAATAATAATATTATTATTCCTGATAGTTGTGATGGTATTTTTCGTGTAAATATACACAAAAAATCATGATAAAAGGGCACAACGAGATTTTGAAGCGTATTTTGTCGGGAAGATTTTGTCCGGGGAGATTTCGTGGTACAAAACCGAAAAATTGGAGATAAGTATATAAAAAATTTATATTCATATGGGTATATTATGTATATTTTGGCTGAGAAAATGTAAAAATAAATTTTAATATCAGATATATGCCTTTTTATAATAATATTTTGAGCAAAGGTAGCGTTAAAAATCTCCGACAAAAGAATTTTGAAACAAATTTCCAAAAAATTGATTTTAAATAATGGCTTTTGTTAAATTGCACTGTACTTTTTTGACTATTGGCGTTTTTAAAGATATATTGACTTTTCCAAACCTTGCATAAAAAATAAAATGGTCAATGTTTTGTGTGTATATGGGAACAAAGTTAAGTCTGAAGATTGAATTTTCATGAGTCTGTATCGCAAATATTTAATCTATTCGTCGAATGTCTCGGCCGGGCAAATTAGCGGATAATCGTTTGCCTCAAAACTCGGTTTTGGTTGTTAAAAGAAGATTGCTAGCCCGCGGGTGCACTCCTACGCATTACAGAAATAGGGTTACGACCGTTACGGCTATAATGCCTCAAACTCCGACTAATTTTTGTGGACTTCGTCGCTCTAGGACAGAATCCTTGTATAAACGGGGTTTTATAACTAAATCCCACGAATTTTGTTGTTTAATTTTGTTGCCTGAATAATATTAACAATAATAATCTTAGATTTGTTTCTCGGTAATTCCGTCGGTGATTTTTAATGAGGATTATTCCAAAAATAGCCGTAAATTAAATAGCTAATATAAAACACCAAGAAGAGATTGAATAATTATTTTTTAAAAAATAACTCTTGATTTTTATGAATTAAACATCGTTCTAATTTTTTCTGGTTAATAATTAAAATCAAATTATATGTTTGAAGTTTTTAATTTTTTATTCCACGCGAGTCTAGCTCTAGAGAGGTTTTATAGTTATTAATTCAGTGGCCATCGTTAATTTTGTCTGGAAAATTAAGACCGTTCTGCTTTTATAAAAATTATTTTGTCAGATTATTAAAATTTGATTTGTTTTTTGTAATAAATTGAAAATTCCTCCCACGATATTATAATAACCGATATTTCAATCAAAGAAAGAAATCCGCGGAATTAAATTTCATATCGCGTGGATATTGAGGTTCACATACGACCTCGACCAGGAAGTTAACATATAAATTAACGACGTTTCTCTTTCTAACAATTTACGAGCTCAACTTGTCAACTTGAATCTCAATAACCTCTATAACTCAAAGCTAAAATAACCTTTGCTCACCAAATACCAATCTTTGACCTAACTGCAAAAAGTCTTATACAAAATTGATTTCTTTTTAACCATGCTTGAAAAGAATTTTTGTGAGGATAATATTAGACAAGTTGTAATAGCAAATTATAACAAATTACAGTGAAAAAAAATTAATATAATTTTGGAGGAGAATTTTTGACTCAAGAAAATTAATTTGAAAAACTTCATTGTAATTCAAGTACACAGATAAAAAAATGTTCTTGAATCAGGTATAGGGCAGAAGTACCATTTGTGGCCACTGTACAGTTTATGGCCATTTATTGTTTAAATAAACGATTGAAATGAATTTATATTAATAGACAATTACAAACTCAATTTGTATTATTATAAATTTTTTAAAACTCAACAAAAATATGGTTATAATTTTTTATAAATTAATTCAAATGTTAACTGGCCAAAAACGGTACTTCTGCCCTATAATTTTAAAGAACTAAATATTCTTGATTTGAATAGAAAAATTCTTGATTTAAGGAAATTTCACTTGATTCAAGACAATTACCCTCTTCAAAATAATATTCTTAGTTTAAGAATTTTTTTCTTGACTCAAGTTAATTTTTTTTTCATCGTAGAATAATTCAAAAACTTAGAAATTTTTCTTGATTTAACAAACAATATTATGTTGCAGTGACATTAACTAGTGAGTTAGTAATTTTGTTAAAAAAAACTGACAGTGAAGGCCACAAATAAATTCTGTTATAACAAAAAAATCAGCTAATTAATACAAAAGAAATAATTTAATTGTAATAACAAACAGATATTGTGATAACAAAAAAAAATGATTATTGTTGAGACAACCAAATTGATTTGTTATTGTAACTTTTACTCATTTTGTTAAAAAAACTATTTAGTTTATCACCATATAAATAAGCTCATTTGTTCCTACAACGTATTTTTCTATACTGTATTTTATAATTTCAATAAAATCATACTAGTTATTTAATACCTCATATAAAAAAAAAAAAAAAAAAAAAAAAAAAAAAAAAAAAAAAACATTGAAATTCAATCTTACCTTTTCAAATTTTAAATACACTCGTACAATGGACATACAAACATAGAAAGACATAATTCTAAATGTTGTATAGTTAATAGCTAGTGATTAATCACCGGCCGTCTGCACGTAAAATATATAAATGGATTTTCTATTAATTTCCTTCCGTTTGGCGTAAGCAACAATCACAAGAATGTCTATGCAATAAACATGAAGCTCATCATCATCATCATCATCATCATCATCATCATCATAAAATACATCTTACAGCCCGGCCATTAATAAATAAATAAATACAAATATAAATTAATTCTCGTAGCAGACGTACAACTGCTTTAGCTTGTAACTATAAAGAAAGCATCATTCTTCAGACAGAAGCACGGATCAAGAAGCCACGATATTGAATAAACATTTCCTGTATACTTGTACTTATACTTATGCTTGATCCTTAATGCTTTGTAGATTTCTATATACTTTATTACAATATCCAAGGACATCCACCGACGTGACCTTGGAAATCTTCTAACCATTTATGCATACAAATACAAACAACTCTTTTCGCTTGGAATAACACACTTTACTACACCAGCGGTTTCGGTCCCTTTGAATTCGCTCCCCATCCCGTAAAAAATATAATTACATAAGTGTTATCTAGCGCACGCATACAACACACACACACACACACACACACACACTTATTTGCATTATCGATCGAGAATCGACGATCGAGGATTACCAAAGAGGTAAAAGTAACAAGTGAGGCTCTGCCTCACCTGCCTCACCAGGTGAATCCTTCCTTTTAAATGGCTACCGTGCATTTTTGATATTCTGCTCCGATTCCTTACCTCTTTTCTTCGTTCAAGCCCGCGTCTTTGTTCGACTCGGTAACTAAAATTGATACATCCTTGTTCGTTAATCGGCAGTGTATCTATTAATCGGTATCCTTTGTGTCCTTCCTCGGGGAATATTTTAGCGAAGGTGTAAGCTAATCAAGTTACTAATGATCAGGATTGTGTCAAGTCACTTTACTTGCACTTTTTTTATTCAAATTTCCGGTAATTGGCGACATTGTTCTTTATTTATTGGCGGATGCTCGCCGGATGATAACTCACTGAACACCTTTACTTTAATTAGCTTTTTACTACATTCAGAAAAAAGTTTACTCGACTCAAGGGAAAAAAATCGTAAACCAACAAGACTATTTAGAAGAAAAGATTTTTTTGAGATGAGATAAAAAATTGTTAAGCTCGAACAAATCATTTTTAGTTTAAATAAAGCACTATCTCTAGATACATAATTAAGAAATGACCTTGTATCTTGTGAACTATTGACATTTTTAAAGATATAAGCTCATCCTGATGTTACATTCATCGAGACCTTTCATTTGAGTACCCACATCAATTTTTCATATATTTATATATATGTATATTATATATTAATTATATTATATATATGAAAAATATATCAAAAATGCATGTAGGTATTCAAATGAAAACTCTTAATGAGTGTAACATCAGGATAAGCTGATATTTTTGAAAATGTCAATAATTAAAAACTGACATTGCTATCTTGTCAACTAATGATATTTTTAAAGATATAAAATCATCCCGATATTACACTCATCAAGACCTTTCATTTGAATACCCACATCAATTTGTCATATATTTTATATATTTATATATATTACATATATGTATATATGAAAAATATATCAAAAATGCATGTAGGTACTCAAATAAGAGCTCTTGATGAGTGTCACATCAGGATGAGCTTATATCTTTAAAAACGTCAATAGTTAAAAAAGTACAGTGCAATTTAAAAGTCATCATTTAATAAAGATAAGCTCTATTCATCCCTTGATTTTAAAAATTGGAAAAAAATTTTTAATAAATGTATTTCGGGCATTTTTCTTTAACAAATTTTTCAACTATACAAAAAAAGTTTAAGTTTATTAAAACAATATTAAACTTCCCATAATTATCTTCAATTTAAAACTATTATTCGTCCATTTCTTCAATTTATATTTCATAGTTCGGAAAATGAAAAATAATTAAATTTTTCACTTTTTATCATAAAATAACTCTTATATTTCAAAACCTATTTTTTAATCAGAATTTATTTTTAAATATTTATCCCAAAAATCTATTTATTAATGTAGAGTATGGCCTTATTCTTATATACTAAAATAATATTTCAAAGCGCACTTCTCAAGTATCAATTGAAACAATTAAAACAATTGTTAGTAATATGATAAGCATTAAAATGAATGGGTTAACTGTATCAGCAGTATGACGATCAGATTTCCAGGTAAATATTGAAGTGAAATGAGGGAATTCGAGTGTGAAACATTCGCCGACAATCCCACCCCCTTTCCAACACTTGCCGGTTGTCGTCGTACGCATAGCAGTCTGTGCACCATCAACGTGCATATTTCTATAATTATTGCCGGTGTTTGCCTTTGATCTCTGTTAACTAAACGACCGCAAGCATACTTCTTCCTTGCAAACAACACACGACCCAGTACCACTCTTACCGCTTTCCTTTCGTTCCCTTTCCTCAGGTTACATTACATTACATTCTGCATCACCTCAGCCTCCTCTCATCCTTCCTCCCTCCTCTTTACTTATACTTAATAGGTTTATTCCCAGTTAGTGTCTTTCTTCCTTATTATTTTCTTCTCCTTTACCCACAACTTTTTACGGAGAAAAGCTCTAGCTTTACAAACAAAATAAATTTTCAGCAAACAAACTGGTCAGTAATTTTTCATCTTCATTTATTCAATGGACGTCGGAAGAGTGTATTAACGTTGACTTAGACAAGATTAATGTCCGATTATAATATATACATTTCAAACGAGTTTCGAATTAATTTTACTGAGAAAAAAAACTAATAATTAATATCAAAAGTTTTAGCAATAAATTTTAAATTCATCATTTTAGACTTTCAAATCCTCATTACAGCTCCATAAACACTAATTGAATTTATAGTACCATAAAATACATTAATTTGCTGATAAAAGCGTGATATAAACAAATTTAATAGTTCTGATAAATAATTATTATTAATTTAAAAGAATGGCTATTAATCATTGCATTAGCAAATTGTTTGTAAAGTTACAACAACTAATTCTTGGTAATAAATTTTTCCCCACACGTCAACGCAGAGACATTAAAAAAAATAATTTTTATTTGTTTCAAATGTATTATCAATATTTTCAAGGTAAAATGATGATTTTTAACAAAAAAATTTTCCACAAGTAATTTTTATCACGGAAAAAATAAAAAATTTATTAGTTTTTTATTTCAATCCATTATCAATATTTTCAAGGCAAAATTTATTTATGCTTGCGATTTGTTCACTTGAATAAATTTATTTATAAAAATTATCATGAGGTAATTTCGCTGAAAATTAATAGGGAATGATTGTGATAAAAAAAAATCTTCTACATAAAATTATTTCTTTACTGGCAATTAAGGATGTCATAGGTCTGCGCTAATGTTCTACCAGCCGTTGATTTTACAATCAATTATCACCTGTATGCTTTTCAATAACAGTAATTATCCAGAAAATTCACTGATAATTAAGGTTGCCGGGTCATTGACCAAAGTAATATATTAAAAACATTAAATGTATCCAAGAAACTGAGTAACTCAGTTAAAAAACGATTCCCGTGTTATGTACTAATCAAAGTTTATAAGACTAGTGCTCGACTTCACTAGCACAATCCATCAGTCAGGACTAAACAGTTAACCTAACCCGCGATATGTGCAGCAATGAACCCCATACCAAAGACTATGCTTATAATTATTATTCTCGTGAAAAAACTTTCTCAAGTAGTCATATCAGAAAGTTTAAGGTGTTGATATATGGCCCAACACGTCTATATAAAATTTTTGATACACCCTGATATAATTTTTTAATCGAGGGTAGTGTTGAAAGTATCCGACAGGTGGCACATGATCGTTAAATTTTCTCCACAAAGGAGAATTAAGTTGGAGGTGTTAAAGTATGAAACAAAATAAACTCATTCAACATAAAAAGACTTATTTATGTTTTTTCTAAAAATTTTAATTTAATTAAATTTAAAAAAAATCAAAATAATAAAATTATATTTGTACAATTTATAAATAATGTAAAATATTAAAAATATCAATTTGTAAATAAAGAACTTCAATGATCTCTCGTATCTCGTCCATATATCGGATAAATAAATCGATCATTGTTATTATTTTCATTAGGAAAAAATTTTTATGAGTACTATTATTTTTTATAGGTTTTGAAATGTAACGAGCAGAGATGCTGGCATGGGGTCGGCATCATACCTCGAAATTGCGTATTCCACACCGTCGACAAGTCGTGAGTAGTGTGCTGAGATGGTAGAAAGCGTAGCGGGTGTGCGGCAGTAAGTTGTAGCTTTGAGGTCGGAGGTCATTCCTAGGACGTTTGCACTCATGAGAACTTCACCTGTACGTTTACAGGTAACTATTTTTTAGCTATGAGTCTGCTATTGTGTGCTTCGTGCTTAGATTCATACCTTTTACTCCAACACACAACCAAATATTATATGCTATTAAAAGTGTCTAGTGGGTGTTGGGAAAAAAATTATATACTTAGTTTTTAATTACAGAGGATTAAATTACAATGCCGATTGGCGTTTAGGTACATAAATATATAAATAAATTACATGATTGTGATTATGAAAGGTAATTAGCAGTGGAATTGTGCCTTTTCATGGTTTCATATCATTCTCACCAATAGTCAATTTATTATGATAAGTATTTAGGCTGCATTCGAAAATGTTCTACCTCTAGATACATAATTAAGAAATGACCTTGTATCTCGTGAACTGTTGACATTTTTAAAGATATAAGCTCATCCCGATATTACACTTATCAAGACCTTTCATATGAGTACCCACATCAATTTTTCATATATTTCATATATTTATATATATATTATATATGTATATATGAAAAATATATCAAAAATGCATGTGGGTACTCAAATGAAAGCTCTTGATGAGTGTCACATCGGGATGAGCTTATATCTTAGAAATATATATTTTATATATATATGTATATATGACAAATATATGAAAAATACATGTGGGTACTCAAATGAAAGCTCTTAATGAGTATAACATCAGGATGAGTTTATATCTATAAAAACGTCAAGATTTAAGAAAGTCCAGGACAATTTAACAAAAGTCATTATTCAATAAAGTAAAATTTTACTTATTTATAGTTTTTTTTTTCAATTTATTTCTGTGTTAAATGCTTATAGAATTCGTTCATGCGTTGCAATGGAATGCGGATAAATAACTCCATAAAATAATTATTTTTTTTTAATGTAGTTTCCGGTTTGTTGAATTTACGTAGCGTTTAGCAATTTAAGATAATAAATAATATAATTTAATATCACGAGTGTGGCGCCAAGAAGTTAAGTGAGAGACCGCCACCTGGGGAATATTCTAATGATTTAGTTAACGTTTACCGGAGTCTGGTAATCCGCCGTCAACGGAGTAAGAGAGGATCTAGAAGACGAGTAGATATATTTCAACAGTAAATAGCATTAGATACATACGAAATATAATATAATATGATATATACACTACATAATGTGAAGAAATAAATATGTTGTGTGTATTTATGTGAAGTAGTAACGGGAAGATGCACGATTCACGGTGATGGAGACGGCAGCCCCATTATTTAGGACACCACCCGTTGGATTTATCTGCAGACTACGGACTCTAGTAAAGCCGTACGCACAACATTATTATAAATGTTTTCTGGTATTGGTATTGGGCTCGGGTTTTGCTTCATGTTATGTTTTCTAGACGCTTTTTAGGTCTTAATTCTCGAGCAGTGAGATATCGCGAGTGGAATATTGTGAATGAACTTCCGGGAGAGGACTTGCTGTACTAAGTTCCTGGAAAGTAAAGAGGAAAATTTAAATTGTCATGTTACACATATCTTAATTATCTAGCAAAAACTCCAGTTGGAGTCGTTCCAATTAACTGGCTCTGCTATTTATTTATTTATTTTTGAAGCTTTTGTTTTATTATTTGTTCTGCAGAGCAAAAAGTGATTAGAAAAAATTTTTTTTTCTTAAAAATATGTACATTGTATATGTATACGCAAGAGTTTATGAAAAATATAAGAAAAAAAATTTTTTTTGACGTAAAAAAAAATATTAAAGCCAAAAAGGCGTATATACAATAAATTTTGATTTTATTTTATTTCTATTAAAATAAAAAAATTTTAAAAGAATTCTAAGCTTAATTTTTATAAAATAAATTAAAATTTTTTCGAGATTAATATTTTTTTTTTTCAGTATGTTGGATGATAAATAATAATAATCTTCTCAAATGACTAATAAAACAAACTCATTAGAAATAAAAAATAATTACCGGAAGGACAATAAAAAATAACAAGCTATAAAAATGAATTATAAATCTCTTAATTAAAACAATTTGAAATCAGTATGATACTACGCTATTATATACACGTATATAGATAGACATATAGGCTGCAGACTTGAAGGCTCTAGAAGACCTAAGACCTCAACGCCGGCTAGAGCTGATGATCATCGTCCTGCACCTGACTCGAGATTTATCGCGTATACGATACACCTTGACCGTGGCTAATCTAAAGATTTTTATAATTAACTTTGCCATCGTTTCCCCTTTACTATTTCACCATTTTAGTTTGTTTCTTCAACACCTCTTTTGTCTTTAGCTCGCACCATAACTGAGATTAAATGCCATCCGTATCTATGGGTAATTACTATTACAATCACAATTAGTTAGTTGGTACTCACGATTCACTAAGGAAGTTACTTTTAACGAGATTTTTTAACTTAAATATAACTTACAGCTTATCAAATTAAAAAATTTATTACAATTTTTTTTTCACGCCTTCAATTATTATTTTAATAATTTTTAAAATTATTTTAAGATGCTCAGTTTAAATTTATTGAAAAAAATTCTGAACAAAATCAAAAAAATAAAATTAAGAGCTTAAAGACAAGAAAGCTTTTTTTTTAAATACTAAAATTTTAATAAATTTTTTTTATTAAATTTAACACTTCTAAAAGAAGTTTCTTCAAGCGAACAAAATTCGAAACCATGAGACACCTAGCGGTAATTTTAGAACTAATTTTTATTTCTCATTTCTTATAAACGTAAGTCGAATTATAATTTAGAAGTCTCCATAAAAGTGACTGCAAGTTGCTAGCTAGTGATAAACAAATAATTATCGGAGTGAAAGTATCAAGAAAGTTAGCATAACACATTCTAGGATTAGCTGTAACTTTTTCTGGATTAAAACAGATTAATTGATCAATATTATTATTGACGCTTGGCAAGGACATAATTACAAATAAATGTTGGGATAAATATAAACATAGATGTATGAATGCAAATGAGTATGATCTTACAAAAGTATCGTTGATTGTACGGAAATATCCCGAGAATATATTCCGAGGTTTATTACAGGATGCATCTATTTCACCTGTACCTGGACTGACTCCGCATGCAATTACGCGGTAATTCAAAAGAGCCTTAGGAGAGGGATATTGCCGATTAACTGACCGTGGGTTTCTCAATTCTTAGTTTATTCAACTATTAGGTAGATATTCATGTGCAATTGGTCTGGGGAATAAAGGATCGAGAATAAAGAAAATCCAATGTATTCCTCTTATATATTTTCGATTATTAAATTATTTTATACTTAGTGTGTGTTACTTTTTTTCATAAATTTTTTTCTTGGTTTTAATATCAAGGGAAAATTTTTTTATGACAATTTTCCATTAATAATATTTTATTATTTTAATTTTTTTTAATTTAATTAAATTAAAATTTTTAGAAAAAACATAAATAAGTCTTTTTATGTTGAATAAGTTTATTTTGTTTCATACTATAACACCTACAACTTAATTCTCCTTTGTGGAGAAAATTTAACGATCATGCGCCACCTGTCGGATATTTTAAACACTACCCTCAATCAAAAAATTATATCAGGATGTATCAAAAATTTTATATAGACATGTTGGGCCATATATCAACACCTTAAACTTTCTGATATGACTACTTGAGAAAGTTTTTTCACGAGAATAATAATTATAAGTAGGGGTGTGCGAATAATTCGAACTTACGAATTATTCATTTCGAATCGAATAGTAATATTCGATTCAAAATTCGAATCGAATAATTTGAATTTTCAAATTATTCGAAATTCGACGAATAATTCGAAAAAATTCGAATTATTCGAATTCTTTCGAGTTATTCGTCAAATTTCGATTAATTCAAAAATTCGAATTATTCGATTCGAATATCAATACTCAATTGGAACGATATTCGCACACCCGTATTTGAAATTGTCGATAATTTCATTATTAATCATTCTTATGTACCAATTGAATCGTTTTCACATTCTCTATAAGGATTCTAGACCAAACAGTTGATTAGATTAGTAACTTGGAAAAAATTTAGAGTTTTCATTTTTACATGTCCGCGTGGCTATTGCTATCAAGATTTATCAAGACTTAACTAGACTAGGGTTTAAAATTTTCGATAAGTTCATTTTTAATCATTATTATGCATCAATCGAATCGTTTTCACATTCTCTACAAGGATTCTAGACCAAACAGTTGATTAGATTAGTAACTTGGAAAAAATTTAGAGTTTTCATTTTTACATGTCCGCGTGGCTATTGCTATCAAGACTTATCAAGACTTAACTAGATTAGGGTTTAAAATTAGGGGTGTGCGAATAATTCGAACTTACAAATTATTCGTTCCGAATCGAATAATTTGAATTTTCGAATTATTCGAAATTCGACGAACAATTCGAAAAAATTCGATTAATTCGAAAAATTACGAATAATTCGAA
This sequence comes from Cotesia congregata, assembly GCA_905319865.3. Lineage (NCBI taxonomy): Eukaryota > Metazoa > Arthropoda > Insecta > Hymenoptera > Braconidae > Cotesia > Cotesia congregata. The sequence goes on along the minus strand of CAJNRD030001118.1, from coordinate 1,481,909 downwards.
AAGTTTCGAATTATTCGAATTCTTTTGAATTATTCGTCGAATGTTGATTAATTCGAAAATTCGAATTATTCGGTTCGAATATCAATATTCGATTCGATTCGATTCGAACGATATTCGCACACCCCTAATTATAAGCATAGTCTTTGGTATGGGGTTCATTGCTGCACATATCACGGGTTAGGTTAGCTGTTTAGTCCTGACTGATGGATTGTGCTAGTGGAGTCGAGCACTAGTCTTATAAACTTTGATTAGTACATAACACGGGAATCGTTTTTTAACTGAGTTACTCATTTTCTTGGATACATTTAATGTTTTTAATATATTACTTTGGTCAATGACCCGGCAACCTTAATTATCAGTGAATTTTCTGGATAATTACTGTTATTGAAAAGCATACAGGTGATAATTGATTGTAAAATCAACGGCTGGTAGAACATTAGCGCAGACCTATGACATCCTTAATTGCCAGTAAAGAAATAATTTTATGTAGAAGATTTTTTTTTATCACAATCATTCCCTATTAATTTTCAGCGAAATTACCTCATGATAATTTTTATAAATAAATTTATTCAAGTGAACAAATCGCAAGCATAAATAAATTTTGCCTTGAAAATATTGATAATGGATTGCAATAAAAAACTAATAATTTTTTTATTCTTTCCGTGATAAAAATTACTTGTGGAAAATTTTTTTGTTAAAAATCATCATTTTACCTTGAAAATATTGATAATACATTTGAAACAAATAAAAATTATTTTTTTTAATGTCTCTGCGTTGACGTGTGGAGAAAAATTTATTGCCAAGAATTAGTTATTGTAGCTTTATATAAAATTTCCAAATAACGCAACAATTTTGACAATAATTAAATAGTAAATATTTATATTTAAAGTTTATAAAATTAAAAAAAATAATGTAACCCATTGATTTAAAAAATAAAAATTAATTTGACGGCATACAGCTGTGGGCTATCGATAATTATTTATCTAAGTTAATTAACTCGGTATTTTTTAATATAACGTAATATAATAGCAATGCGAAAGAAAGGTGAAGGTGGATATGTAGTTAGCGAGAAGCACCTGCATCGACGTGAGCTGAGAAGGTGAATTTATACATACACTCGAGTGTCGTTTTTTGCGGGGCAAGTGTAGGCGGTCTCGCCTGTTATTTTCTCCGCTATGTCATTAAAATAAAACCCTAAGAAATAATTTGTAGTGGAGTGCACTGCAGAAAGAGCGAGACAAAAAAATGATAAGAACAAAAATATTTTGTCACTGCGTTATTTGCATTGAACAAGCTGAAATAAAAGAAATTGCGGATGGAACAAAGACAAATGGCATTTTTTATACTTTTAATTTCTGATGCTCTCAAAGATAACCTAAAGAACTGTTCGACAACTTTGGACGATCTCGTGACCTCTGCAGTTGCTACTACAGACTACACTGATTTTATCCTCGATACTGATAATAATAATGTTTAAGTGTTTATTGTGTTTTTAGAGTTTTTTTTTTTATATTATCTATATTATTAAGAGAGTAAGCAAAATTTTGTGACCAGTATATTTCTCTAGATACATAATTAAGAAATGACCTTGTATCTTGTGAACTATTGACATTTTTTAAGATATAAGCTCATCCCGATGTTACACTCATCAAGACCTTTCATTTGAGTACCCACATCAATCTTTCATATATTTTATATATTTATATATATTATATATATGTATATATGAAAAATATATCAAAAATGCATGTAGGTACTCAAATGAAAGCTCTTGATGAGTGTAACATCAGGATGAGCTTATATCTTTAAAAAGATCAATATTTTAGAAAGTACAGTGCAATTTAATAAAATTCATTATTTAATAAAGCAAAATTCTATTTATTTTTATTTCACAATTCACATAGTTATTGCAAGGTTGCTATTTGCTACAATTACTTTATCGTAAGCTTCCAATTAAAAACGAAAAAATATTTTTTCAACCTTAATTACAATATTTCGCCCAACTTAATTAATCCCCGTCATTAAAAATTACCCTTCTAACTTAAAATTAATCTAATCTAAAGCACTTTTCCTTAAAATTATACACAGAAATTCATGCATGGATTCTAATCTCGCGGTGACCTGGGTCCATAACCTGCCCGTCGAGGATCTACTTGACGTCCCGGGACGACGTAAATCTACCAAACGATATCACAACCTGACACTATCTTATTTAACAGACGTGAGAACACGCCACTGTGACTGTGACACCTCGAAATAAAACTTGAATCAGCGTGAAAATAATGGAGATGGTATCCACTATCCTCTTGCACACCCTTTATCACACTTACACTTAACATGTCCATATCCATATCAGCGTCCATGTTTTTAAACATTACTACCTTATTATTACAAACTCCCGTTAAGATTTTTATTAAACCTTTCGCGAATTTATCTCGGTAAATTCGTAAACAAAATTTACCTGTTGGGTGATAGCGCACCTCAGGCATCTCGAGACCAACTTTTGCATAATATATAATATATAATATATAATGTATAATGTATAATATAAAGAAGCCATCCACTCAGCATTACTGGACATCCGTTACTGCCAGCAGATAACACCCAAGAGCAATCGTTACCGTACTCTCGTAAATTTGTCAGCCTTTAACATCCTTTCTTATTATATATTTACTTTAAAAGATTAAAGCAATTCTACTCTCAGCTCAATTTGTATCGTTTTTACTCTCATCATTTGCTACCGGCTATCAAATCACCAAAAATAATTTTAATAAATTTTATACTTTAAATTATTTACTTAAAAAAAATTTTTAAATAAATTTCATACTTTAAATGTTCCATTAAAATTTTTTTAAAATAAAATTTAAGCTTTTAAATTTTTACTTAAAATTTATAATTTAAAAAAAGAATGTATAAATATTTTAGTCGAGAAAAATTAATAATGCTTTAGCGTAATTATTTTTTTAATTCACTGATATTATTATACTGAATAATTTTTCAATATATATTTAGGTTATCCTTATAATTAATCGAACCTCGTATCAAACAATTTTTTTTTTTTTTTTAAATAAATATTTATTGTCTATCTTTATTAATAAAATACATAAAAATTACTAAATAATCCTCATTAAATTTTCTATTATTTTATCTATGAATTTTAAATAGACCTTCTTGATATTTTAATGCTTTGTTCTTATAAAAATTTATATTTTAATATTCTAAGTATTTTTTTAAATATAACCAAAATAATTAAAATTTATTCTATTGAATTTAAATGAAATAATTTAATTTAAATTAAATAATAATTACATTAATAATTTATTCAAAAATGAACTTACTGTTAAAATTTAAAATTGAGAAAAATCCAAGCTGAAATTCCAAAAAAAAAAATAATAATAATAACCTAAAAATAAAAAAAAAATAATAATAATTATTCAGAGAAAATAGATGTTTTATTAATGGAAAAAAAATCCGTTATCGAGGCTAAAAAAATTTTCAACAAGACGGTGATAAAAAAGTGTACAGGTGATAAAAAATGTAAAAGATTTATAAAAAAAAAAATCAGTCGGCCTGTCGTCGGGAATCGTGGTTCTCTCGGTCGCTGCTGCCAGAGGATCTACTTCGACTTCTGCTGCGGCTCTGTCGGGACCTGCTGCGGCTTCGGGGGCGATCGTAGGTCTGGGGTCCAACCGGGGCGTCGGGGTCTCCGTGGGGGGCTACGGGGGCGGCCTCGAAGGGCTCTTTGTGGAGCATGTCCATGTTGTCGTCTCCTCCGCGCTTCCTCATCTTCTTTCCGCGACCTCCGCGTCTCCTGCGACGGCTACGGCGCCTGCGCCCGCGAGATTTTCCTCCACGCTTGCGTTTTCCTCCGCGACGCTTGCGGCCGCGGCCACGGCGACCGCCTTTCTTTCCCCGGCGACCTTTTTTTCCTCGTTTTCGTCTGCGGCCCCCGCGCTCCATCGGGGCTTGCTCGGCTACCGACATCTCTGGCTCGGTGTTCAGGAGGTAGTGCGGGCCCTTTTTCACGAGGATGCCGTAGTCGATGCCACGCTTCAGCGCTGTTCGTAACTGGAAAATAAAATAGTTGGTTTATTTTTTGGAGTTTTATTTTGGAGTCAAAAAAATTATTTTCGTAAATTTTCCAAAATTTAATTTTTTTTCTATGTTAAAATATTTTTTTTAATTTTGTCAAAATTATTTGAAGCGTTAAAAAATGAAATTTTTTAATTTTTAAACTTAAAATTAATTTTTTAAATTTCAAATTTAAAAAAAAAATTCTTCTCTGTTAAATTACTTTTTTAATGTCGTAAAAATTATTTAAATCGTTAAAAAAATGGAATTTCTTAATTTTAAATTAAAAATTAAATTTTTTAATTTGAAATTTTTCAAAAAAAAAAGTTTTTAGAAAATAAAAAAAATTTTTTGATCTAATAAAAATTATTTCAATCATTAAATAATCAAATATTGGATTTTTAATCTTCATAAAATTTAAAATTTTCAATAATTCTTCAATTTAATCCAAAAGATATTTTTATTTTTTAATTTTTTCAATAATAAAAAATTTTTAATTAAAAGAAAATAAAATTTTCAATTTTTAATTATATCTAACCTCAAAAATTTCTCTCAATCTCAAAAAACAAAAAACAATTTTTTTTCTCAATTCTTTTGTTATTAAAAAAAAGCTTTTAACCTAAAAAAATAATTTTTTTTCCAAAAAAAATAAAAAATTCTCTAAAAATGAAAAAATTCATGCTTTACAGATTCCCAAAAAATTCCCTTGGACAAAAAAAAAATTTCCAAAAAATCCCTGCTCACATTTAAACCCCAAAAAAAATTAAAAAACTAAAAAAACTCACCCGCCGCTCGAGCGAAGGCTCCGAATTATATTCCTTCATGACATAATTCAGGATATCCTTGGTGGTAGACCCCTGGACATCGCGGAGGTTCTTGATGGCCGAGACGACGAGCTTCGTCATCTTGGGCGATTGCTTCACCATCTTGATCCGTTTCAGATAAACTCCGTGTTAAATCAAATCAAATAATAAATGCAATTAAAGCGACCGGAGAACTAAATAATCTTCTGTATTCCCGAACTCTTGGTAGCAGCGATCAATTATCTTGATATTTATTTTATTTAAACTTTTAATTTAATAAAAACTGTTTTAATTTACTAAATTATAGATCGAAATACTCGTGACATTTTATTAAACGATTAAAATAATAAATTCCTCGATAAAATAACGGATTACTTATGATTTAGAATAAATTAATGAATGAACTCGGGATCGCGTGACTGTTGCGTTGAGATGGCCAATGACTTTGTTTATTCAACAACTAAACATCAACATCGTTTGTCATTTGGTTGCCATGGAGAACGACAGAGATAGCGAGATCATTAAATAAAATAAAAAATAAAACATAACTAGGACTCCGCGCTTTTGTTTTTCGTTATTTTTTTTTTTTTTTATTAAATTTCAATTTTAAGAAAACAGAGACAGCATGATAAGAGCAAGTGGGCAGCTGTCTCAAATGCTCGTACTTGTCTGCAGAAAAAATTAAATTATACTAGCAACCTCTTGCAGTCACTATGTGACTGCAGTGGCTTGTGAACTATAAATAAATAAAATTTATCTTTATTAAATAATGAATTTTGTTAAATTGCACTGTACTTTCTTAAATATTGATGTTTTTAAAAATATAAGCTCATCCTGAAGTTACACTCATCAAGAGCTTTTATTTGAGTACCCACATGCATTTGTGATATATTTTTCATATATACATATATATGATATATATTTTAAAGATATAAGCTCATCCTGATGTTATACTCATCAAGAGTTTTTATTTGAGTACCCACATGCATTTTTGATATATTTTTCATATATACATATATATAGTATATATAAATATATAAAATATATGAAAAAATGATGTGGGTACTCAAATGAAAGGTCTCGATGAGTGTAACATCGGGATGAGCTTATATTTTTGAAAATGTCAATAGCTCTCAAGATACAGAGTCATTTCTTAATTATGTATCTAAAGATAGAGCATTTTCGAATGTAGCCTGAATACTTTTCATCATAATATAGATCATTTTTTAACATTTATATAAATAATAATGATAATAATAATAATAATAATAATAAAAAAAAAACGAGAGACAGGAGTAAAGTTTATATTAGTTGAGAAGAGTCGAGTGTCTACTGTGAAACGACAAGACGCTTGTTGCATTGGACACGGATTCTTCTCCCTCACTTTTCAGTGTACGCGTGTATATATAATATTATTATGCGAATGAGCGACAGCTATTTCTGCGTTTAGTTACTCTAAGCATTCACTTTGCTTACTCGCATTTACATTTGCATCTGCATCTGCATCTGCCAGACTCAACACCGAGGATCAGGTACTTCCAGAATAATGAGATTAAACAAATATTCCGCTCTCAGACTCTCCTTCCCCTTTCTCCTCCTCAGCAATCATATTTTCATTCACTAACTCGTCATATTCTGGTCATTCTTGAAAGCCGAGAATATCAAGCTCGAGTTATTTTGGAGCTCTTTCATACTGTCAAATTAATAAATAAATACGTACACAGAATAATAATTAATTCCTATTCCTTTTTTCATTAATTATTTTAAATTTCTTTTGAAAATAAATTAATTTAATACAATCAAATATAACTTTTGATAAAAATAATTTTTTATTATTAATAAAAATAAATTCGTTATTAAAAAATCAATTACAACTACACTAAATAAAAATACAAATAAATTCATAGTTTAAAAATTTTCCCTGACATTAAAAAATAATAATAATAATGAAAAACTGCCAATTAGTTAAAAAGAGACACAATAGCGTGTCCAACGAAGCCGTCTCCAAGAATTCCGTTCCGCGTTCACAGTCGACGCGTGTTACAGTTTAGTTATATTACGCGGTATAACTATGCGCGGGAGTTCGTAAATCTTTCGGTTTCTTGTGTAGGGGTTACAGCTTCTGCCGAGTCAGATGAGATGAGATACTCCGAGTCTTGAGTTGCGAGAACAGCATTACGTTGATACTTTATTTATAAACATGTGACACCGGTCGAGTTAAGTGTCTGGTGCGGGTGGTCATGCGTATTATATACTTAATGTACATACTACACACTACATACTACATTTCTTCTCCATCCTTATCTCATATTTTGTTTCTCATAATTATGCCACTGAAATCTCATCTTATTTCATTTTAATAGAAAAATTTGTTTTACAATTATTTATATTAATCACCTTTCATTTGAGTACCCACATCAATTTTTCATATATTTTATATATTTATATATATTATATATATGTATGTATGAAAAATATATTAAAAATGCATGTTGGTATTCTAATAAAAGCTCTTGATAAGTGTAACATCAAGATGAGCTTATATCTTTAAAAATGTCAATAATTAAGAACTTACATTGCTATTTTGTCAACTATTGACATTTATAAAGATATAAGCTCATCCCGATGTTATACTCATCAAGACCTTTCATTTGAGTACCCAGATCAATTTTTCATATATTTTATATATTTATATATATTATATATATGTATATATGAAAAATATATCAAAAATGCATGTAGGTACTCAAATGAAAGCTCTTGATGAGAGTAACATCGAGATGAGCTTATATCTTTAAAAACGTCAATATTTAAAAAAGTACAGTGCAATTTAACAAAATTCATTATTTAATAAAGCAAAATTTTATTTTTTTTTTTTTCAGATTCTAGGCGTGAGTATTTATTTCAAAAATAATTTTATGGTCTATAAGAAACTGTCAATCAAATTTATTATTATTATTATTATTATTTTACATTTGTACTGCAGTCACTCGGTCATACCCAGCAAGTCTATGTCTGTGTCTATGTCTGCATTATATCGCGGTGTAAGTCTGTTCGTCTCATCGTGGACGAGTTCCGCCATCCGCGTAATTTGAAGTATGAATTATGACGCGGACTGATTAATTCTATCCACTGTATGCTTCCGAATAAGAGAGAGAGTAAAGTGCGGTGTTAGCCCACACAAAATATTCTAAATATTCTCCGAGACTAATGTACAAAAGTAAAACATTTATAAACGTATATATACTCGACCAGACACACTAATATGCCAACGAATTAATTTTTAAAATTACATTACCGTCTATTTATGCAACCAACTATTTATTTGTAGCAACTTGCTACTGTCTATGTATATATTTATATTTATACATACACCCGCATAAATTTATATTCAGGGTCTAAGTCTAGACGACAGTTAATCAAAATTCTATTATGTCTGACTGTTTTCTTCTCTTTTCACTTGACGCTTTCTCCCTGGTATTATTTCGGCTCTGAAGTTCAGGCATAATCAACATTCTTTTTGTAATTATTGTAATTATAATCATAATCATATTAAAAAAAAAAACAATTTTTAATTTAAAAAAAAAAATTTTTTTTTAATTTCAATTTTTTGATAAAAAAATTTTTTTTGGAAAATAAAATTGACATTTTTATAAATTTTTTTAAATTTATTTGCCGGAAAAAAAATAATTAAAAAATAAAAATATTTAAAAGACATATTTTTGGATTTTTCAATTTATAACAGCGTCAAAAATTTTTTATTGTAGTATTAAAGCATAAAAAAAATTAAAATCGTACTCTGAATCGAGAATTCACTTACACGGCAGGATTATACTTGCATTTATACATTTATACATTTATACTTGAGTCGAAGAGCTTATGTAGAAAGAAAGAGTGTGAAAAATAAAATAAAAGGACGCGAGTTGAAAAGTCGGGGGCCGAAAAAATGTAAATAAATAAATAATAAAAAGTAGTAAGGAGAGCGAGGACGACTGTTAGCAGACAGAGGAGGGCGTGGGAGATACATTTATAAACTCGGCTGAGAGTTTCGTTGGGACCTGTGTGATCCCGTGATTTAGTGCCGCCAAAGAAATGTATTCACCATTCCACGCGTTTCTTCAGATCCTCCATCCTTTTACTTATCACCTTTTTTATTTATTTTCTTTTGGGTTATAACCAAAAACTTGGTCAGAGTCCAACACTTTTGTCTGCTTTAATTGTCATTTGAGATTTTTAGACATCATTTTATGTATTTTTTTTTTCGACTTAGCGAAATCAAAGAAAAGAGAAAATTGAATATTAATTCAATAACAATTGTGTGTTTTATCGGAAAAAATATAATTGATAATTATCAGGACCTCCTTGACGCCTTTAGAGCTCAGTAGTGTTAAGACAATAATCCCTATTAAATTACTAATTCATAAATTAAATACACTCTTTTACTTTAAATGATCACCACTCAAGGGTCATTTAAATCCACAAAAATTACTCCAATTCATTTTTTATTTTATACAATTTTATTATTCCAGATCGAAAAATATAAAATATCAATCTTCTTTTAGAATATTCTAACCATTGTCAGCTAACTCATGGATTTTAATCGCGGGAATAAAATAATAAATTTCAATACTGTTTAAAACTTGTGTCGGGAATATTTTAATCACCACGTACTCTTTGGCGTAATTTAATAATTAAAACCAACAGTGACAGATTGTTTCAATAAAAAATAATCCAACGACGAATAAGACGGTACAATAAAATGACTGTTTGTCAGAGACTTTGGTGAAGCTCCACTCGATTAAACAGACTGCAATTACGCTTGAGACTTAATCCAAAAGTTTTAAAAAGTATTTCAATGAATATTCATTTTATTTATTTATTCGCGTTTAATTATTTTCTCCACACACTGTGACATTTAAATATTTACTTAGCTGACAAATAGAGATTGATCAACACAAAATAATAACACATTTATTCAGATTTAATGCAATTGCTTAAATAACTTTCTGTTAAAATTAGGTATGATTTTTTGTATCCCTAATCAATCACCGATTCATTTATTTGTAAGTACAATCACAAAAATATTTATTTAATTATGTATTGTTGTGGAGACAATAAATGAAATTATATCAACAATTATTTTGTCTGCTGTTACATTTTGTAGTACACGAGCTGTGAATATCAATTTATAAGTATCGAAGAGAGCGAATATTTGACAAAGAATCCGGAAGAAGTATTGTGAATTGTCAAAAGCAGACGAGGGAGAAAATTAATTATTTATAGGTGAAATACTTTTTATAAAAAATCTAAAGAGATAAAAAAGTACCAATCGTGTCAAGTGAAGTTTCCAATGATAAAAGATTCACGAGTGATGAGAAAATTGATCAAGTGTAGAGTGTAGCTTACTGATTTGTTGGATAATTGTCTTGTTATTTTATTTAAAAAGATAATATATAAATATTAATACTATTTTTTAGTTTTAGAGTCTGGAGGAGTGCAAAAGACAAGAGTAGACTCTCAAATACGTGTCGACATTACGATGAGTCTCGTTGTACAGCTGTGCTCCGCTGTTTTGTTGTTTATAGTATATACATGTATAGATATTTACAGATGCAGTAGCTGCGTGTGCTGCAAATGTATGGAATGAAAGAAAATAAAAAGTAAAAAGTTTACGCGAAGATTCTTGTTAATGATCGACTATTTTCGTCCGTCTGGAACAAACATATTCGAGTTGTTCGGGTGCTCGTTTTATTTTTTAAACATGTATAATGGTTGAGGCAAGAAAGGAGAAGGGTTATAAGTTGTAACTAAAACGGTGAGATATACAATAAATAAGTTTCTGCTGGGCTGAGAATTTCTCCGAGCGGTTGGTGGTGATTCGCGGTGACGGCGGTACACCGTCAGGCCATTAGCTGACTCCTTGTCTGGTCAAATCGCGATCAACTGTACGCACGGGAATATAACAAGAGGCTGGGGGGCTGATTTAAGGCAATGAAAGATGATAGGCCAAATTTTACCGAGAGGGTAAATTAAATTACTCTGGCTGTTAATTATTCAACGCGGAGGTTTTCGCCCAGTACTTTACTTATATATGATACGTAAATAGAAAATAATAAATAATTATTTTTTAATATTCTAATATCGATCTCAATTATTATAATAAAGAATTATTTAAAAATTTATTTTAAAAAAAATCTCCAGAAATGTTTGTGAATAAAATGTGGACCCGGAAACGCGTGTAAGAAATAGCGTGCAACGAAATGCCTGGGGTAAGGTAGCCGGAACGTCTGGACGCAAGTAAAGGCGCTTACTAATAACAAGATTAACAAGAACAAGAATAAAGTTGAGTCAAAAAATGAAAAAAAAAAAATAAATAAATAAATTAAAAGAAACTAAATAAAAGAAGAAGATGATAATGTAACATGAAGAGGAGTTGCTTCGAAGATCTGCTTCTGCTCACTTCAATTGTTGCTCTTATTCTTTTATTTTTATACTTACTTCTCTGTATTTTTAATTTCTATATTTTGTATCAGACCAAAACACAAAAAATATTTATATTAAATTAGATTTTAATATTTTAAACAGTAATTCAGACTCCAAGGTAGCATTTTAAAATTTTAGATAATTACATTAGCTGTTATTAATGTTTAAAATGATATTTTTTGCTATATAGTTGTTGTATCATTTTTTTTATGATATGTTTTAGAAAAAAAAATTTTTTCTTATACCCAGAAACTATAATATGAGTTATTTTGACTACTTAGTCTACTTAGGGAAGTGCTATTGTGTTTAAGCATGTGAAATTGTTACAATGTAACACATTACGGAAGCAGTGAATAACGAGCCGTGGTAAGTTTTGGCTTAGATGACACGAGGAGCCAGTGACCCTGTGATATTTGCCAAAAATTATTCGATACATTTAAAATAAAAAACTTTCATTTTATTACAATTTAAAAATTTCTAAATTAATGATTTTAATAATTTTATACTAATAAAAAATTAACTTAATTCAAGAGCAAAATTTTTGATTCAAGAAATTTTTTTTTATTCAATAATTTTTCTATTTTTTTTTTTGATCCAAAAAAAATTTCTTAATATCTACATAATTAAGAAATGACCCTGTATCTCGTGAACTATTGACATTTTTAAAGATATAAGCTCATCCCAATGTTATACTCGTCAAGACCTTTCATTTAAGTACCCACATCAATTTTTCATATATTTATAAGTTTTATATATATGTATATATGAAAAATATATGAAAATGGATGTGGGTACTCAAATGAAAGCTCATGATGAGTGTAATATCGGGATGAGCTTATTATATCTTTAAAAATGTCAATAATTAAGAAATGACCTTATATCTTGTGAAATATTGACATTTTTAAAGATATAAGCTCATCCCGATGTTACACTCATCAAGACCTTTCATTTAAGTACCCTCATCAATTTTTCATATATTTATATGTTTTATATATATGTATATATGAAAAATATATGAAAATGCATGTAGGTACTCAAATGAAAGCTCTTGATGAGTATAACATCGAGATGAGCTTATATCTTTAAAAACTCCAATATTTAAAAAAGTACAGTACAATTTAACAAAAATCACTATTTAATAAAGCTAAATTTAATTTATTTATAGTTTCTCTAAAATTCACAGCATTATAAAAATAATTTAGTATCTGAAAAAATATATACTATTAATAAAATCCGTTAAAATATTTGTAAACTTCAAAACTAATGCACCCATTTGATATATTTACTATAATTACAAGAGTATTAAACTGTTGAAACGCGCGTTAACTGAAATTTATCGGTGATTTTTATTAATAAATTCAGTTGGTGATTTACCGAAGCAGTTTGGATCACTTCCAAAAAAACATAGCATAAAGTTATTTTCTCTTTCTTCAATCACTCGATGACCTCCAGCTGGAATGTAATTTTTTAAACTGAATCAAAATGAGATATCAAACCCGGAATTTGCATTCTGCATCTTGGACTGACAACCAAACATACAATAACGAAAGAGATAAATAGCGGAGTATTATTATCAGCACTTGTGCGTCATTCTTTTCATGCTAACCCCGGTCGGTTATTACCATCTCATTCTGTCAGAGCACACTTGCGTCGGTGCTTTTATGAAGTAAAAGACAGTTACATCGGGATCAGCAGCGTATATCCGCGGCGATACCACCAGCGTCTCCTACATCAGTTAAGCTCCGTTCAAGTCACAACTAATTCAAGTTACATTCATAATACATTGCAGTGATAGTAATAGTAATAGCACACCACAGTACAGTATCGCACATAAAGCTTAAGCTAAAGCTTACTTTCATCAGCGGCGATTCTTGGTCCATTCCGTTGACCAACGACTAATATCATGGACGCGATTCATACTTGTTGAGCTCAACGTCCATTAATGAGCCAACTGTGCTAAGACATCTTAGCTTGTTGGTGGACTGTTATTATAGCTGCTCATGTATATATAATAATGACTGCACCGACTGTCTTGCCAAATGTGATATTATACGCTTAGCTGTCTTTAAGCTCTTCGTTTGCGTGATAGTTATAACACCGACACCAACGCCAACAATCAAAGCTATGGAATGCCGAGGCATTCATGATAATTTATAATTTCTCTTTCACTGGAACAAGTACTTTCTTCTATGCTTAAATATTTATGCATTCTCATTCTGTTACATATTATTCTCGGGATAAAAACATATTGTTTTGACTAACTTATACAGGGCTGTGGTTTGGTGAAGATTTGTGGATCAAAGCTTTGGATAAAAGTATTTAGGTTGCAATTTTATTTTGAATTTGCGGAAAAATTGGTTTTAAAATCAAGATACCAAATATCATTAAAGGAATTTTAATATTTTGTAGGTGAAAAAAAAATTAATGATCCGAGAAAAAAATTCTTGAACCTAGAAAATAATTTTTAAGAAGGTAATTGTCTTGCTCTTGAATCAAATAAAATTTACACTGACAGAAAGATTTTTTAGTGTTTAAAAAATATTTTTTAAATATTAAGACATATTATAAATATTAAGAAATATTTTTTAAATACTAAGAAATGATTTTTTAAATACAAAAAAATCTTCTTAAATACTAAGAAATCCTTCTATCAGTGTACTTAAATCAAGAAAAAATTAGTTCAAGAATTTTTCTACTCAAATAATAATAATAATAATAATAATATATTTATTTAGCTAAGTAGTTATTTTTATTTACAATTAGCTCTTTACAATTTATTAAAAAGATATTCGAAAAAATGAAGTTTTTCAAAATTATTTACTTGATACAATTTTTTTTCTGTGTATAAAAGTATTTAGGTTAAGTTCTTTACAATTTTATTTTAAAATTTGTGAAGTATTCTTCCTAAAAACGGGATACCAAAAATCGCCAAAGAAATTTTTATATTTTGTATAAATACGTATTAATTCTATTTATAGATAACAATTTAATTTTTCTTTATTTTATTGCAATTTATGTGTAATTTTTTTACAAATTTATACACTATTTTTACCTGTAAATACCGACAGTACTACACGCTTCTCAAGAATTCCGAGAGATGGCGCCACTAGTGCGTGACGTCACTATAAGGCGGGCTTTTTAAAAATAAAATTATTAAATAATAAAAATTGATACTAAACTTGATTTTTTTTTTAGTTTCAAGCTTTAAATATCTAAATTGATGCTATTAAATTAAAAAAAAAAATATTTATTACATTTTTTAACTCACTGGACATTAAGAGAAAAAATTTCATAAAAAAAAATTGGCATTTTGACAAGAAATTAATTTATTGAAGAAATAAAAATTTATTTCTCACAAAAACGTTATCTAGATTTGGAAAAAAATAATTTTAAATAAACAACTTGCAAATTTTTGATTCAAAATTATTTTTTTTCTTTCGGTGTAAAAAAGACTTCAATAAATTTTGATAATGCGTCAAAAAATTATTATCTTAATTATTTAATACTTTTTTGTATTGATTTAACAGAATAAATGTTAAATTTACACATAAAAGTGTTAATACATTTTTAACGAAATGACGCAAAATTTTTTACTGTGGATCTGACTTACTTTCAGAGAATAAGTTTAGTTGACATAAAGACTCGTTTGTTATCACTCTGGCATTTGGAACAGAACTTTTGACACTATATTATAAAAGCAGAGTAAAAAGTTCTTGCTGGTGCGAGTGTTTAGTACGTAGTGGTGAGTGATGGTTACACTACCATAAACGCTTTAACTCTCATTTATGTAAGAAACGAGGTGTTAATACGATATTAAAGAGTAAAACAGTTACAATTTAGCAGATGTATTAAATCAACTACAAATGGAGTTTATAGGTATCATTTAAAGAGCTATAAAACGATATTAAACTTCCCATTACTAGACCCAGCGCTTAGATATATGTATAATATAACATTATATAAGTATACCTTGAAGTTTATTACTGTGTTTGAGCTCTAATTTTAACCAAAAATACTGGATTAAATGTGACTTTAACATCCAGCCGTTTAACAGCAATTTGTTATCCAAAATAATTCCGCTCAAAACTCCATTTGCTCCAGGTAGTGTAGAGCATAATACCAATACCAGGCTACGGGTATAATTCTGCGATTATAATTATACTTGGAGTAATTTCTAGCTCTACCCAAATGTCCTTTTAAACGGCCAGTACTTATAGGCATAACATATAAGACGCTTGCCAACTAGAGATCATTTGTCACGATTTTTTTGCCACATTCGTATAATCATAACTCCCAGTTATTGTATCTGCATAATTTTGTATCATGGCTGTACTTATTTATTATATATTTTTGCATTATTATACTAACTATCGGTAATCTTTTGTGAGGCGGGCTTAAATTATTGTTATTACTTCTTTTCTGGCAGTGTTACACTGATAGAAGGATTTGTTTGTATTTAATAAATCAATTTATTAAAATCTTTTTCAGACATTTTTTTGGGTGGAAAAAATATTTTAATTAAAATAAAACATTGAAACACGTTTTTGAGGAATTTTTTAAATATTCATAATCCAGTGTGTATTAAATACTAATAAATGATTTATTAAATATTAATAAATCATTTTTTATATGTTAATAAATCGTTTATTAAATAGTAATAAATATTTGGTTAGCACAAAAAAATAGCTGCTAATAAATGATTTATTAACTGTTAATAAATATTTGTTAAGGACCTATCCTCTAATAAATCATTTATTAAATATTAACAAATTTTTTTAAATACAAAAAAATCCTTCTATCAGTGTAATGTTTGAGATCATTTTAGTTCGTCTGAAAAAGGAGAATGTGTCAAAAAATGGTAATTTTGAGTCTTGAAAAATGAAAAAAAAAAATAGAATTTGGTTATTAAATGAATATAAATAATTTTTACTTTTTTTTTTAACTTCCTGCTTTGAATATTAATAATTTTAGTCATATTTTTAATTTTAATCATTTTAGTTATAGTTTTAATATTAATGATTTTAGTTACATTTTTATTATTAATTATTTAAATATTTTTTTATTTATTTATTCAAATTTAAATGCTAAAGCAAAAAGCCAAATGATTTGACACAATATGAGAGCATAAAAAGAAAGAAAAAATATAAACAATCATAGATCAGAGCAGTGTAGTTTTGTATTGTAAATATCAACATACAATATAAATTATAATTTAGTTAATTAATTATTTTTAATTTAATGAATTATTTTAGTTATATTTCAGTCTGATTTTTTGAGACTTTTCATCAATTCTCGACTTTTTGAGCTCCTAGGAAGCTGTTTCGACTATTTCCGGCTGAATTTGCGGCTATGTATGTGTCCAGCCATGTATGCAAACAAAATTTCGTTGTACGATGTCTTTAGAACGAATCAATAGATCGAAATAAGCGACACAATATTCCAAAATGTTTATTGAGCCGTTTCAAAAATATATTCATAAAATAAAACCCAAAAATAAATTTTTTTAATAAATTAGTAAATATTTACCCTATTAATTATCCAGTTTGGCTTGTTTGAATTTACTCATATGTTACTTATATAATTTATTGTATTATAATAATTTTGTTTTATTATTTAATTACACTATTTAGTTAATACTCATCAATTATATCTAAACTTGGCATATAAATCTAATAAATAAATACATAAATAATCAATTGCACGCCTCATAAGCGAAGCGTTGAGGTTGTGCTCTACTCTCGACATTTCAAAAAAAGCAGTTTTCTCGAAACTAAAATTGATTTTTTGTTATTTATATCGGACTTATAGGTTAATATGAGTGCACTTATATCAAGTCGAATAATTTGTCAGGCACATAAGATATATTTCAATAACAATTTTTTTGTTTAACATAGTAAATAATAACATTTAACATAATTTTTTCTGGACGTCCGTGTATGGATGGGTATATGTGGCAGGGAAATTGGTCGAAAAAATTATCGTACCAGAATAATTTTTTTTTTATTATCTAAAGTAACACATGAAGGAATTTCCTAATTAATATGAGCGTTCAATTCACTGTCGTTAAATTATTATTTATGAAAAACTAATATATGACTGTGGATTTTTTTGTATATCTATCTATACATTTCATTATAGTATTTTTTTTCCTCACCTTACAGTTATGGCGCCACTAAACCATAGCAAAGTTTTCTGTTTTTTATTATTTTGCTTTTTATATTTTATTTTAATCAATTTTATTGTGAAAAATGAGATTATGAGGCGTGCACTTTTGGATTTTCCAAACTTTTTTAGACTTCAGGGACAATTTTTCGTACTTAAAAAATTCAAGCGCTTAAAAAATTTATAAATAATTATTTTTTGAATTTTTATAAGCTCAAAAATTAACCCACTGGAAGATAAAAGCGGAGTTCTAGGAATGGCCTGCAGGTCAAATGCTATTCAAATTTTAAATACTAAGAATATTTTTCTAAAATCAAGTATGTTTTTTTTCTTCACTAAACTTCCTTCCATCAACTTCACTATCATTAAAGTTTCCATCTTATTAATGACGCAGCGATAAAAATTTATTTTAATCATCAATCCCGCTATAAAATATTTAAAAATGACCGATAAAAGAACATCAACCCCCACTGGGCGATTTTTAATTGAAATTCCTCTCATAAATATTCCGACATTACTATCAACTCTTGTAAGTACAAGTACTTAAAGTAATTACAGTTCCTCCACATTAAATTGAGCAAATAGATACCGTGCGTTTATGTATATTGTATATGTATATAACCCAAACTAATTACAAGTTGTGTTTCTCGTAGCGAAAATTAAAAAACATCCACAAGTAATTGGTCATAAAAATAATTATTAAATAAGTCGCTTTTTTAAGTCTGTCTTATATTAAACGGATCTAGATGACAAGAGTGCAATAAATTTAGAGAATTTTTTCAATTCCAACTGTAGACACTATAGAAAAAATGAAACATGTGTTGTTAAAAATTGTCGAGCATCAATGTCTACTAATGCGGACGTTCTTTTTATTTTTTTTTTTTTTATTTTAGTTGCTAAATTTTTAAAGTAAAATTTTTTAACAATTTGATTTTTGGTCTTTTTTTTTTTTGCAGAAAAATAACAATTGTATTGTACAAAAATTTATTATTAACTTTATTATTGACAGAAAAAAATTTTAAATGTAATTTTATATTTATTGGAGCCAATAAATGAAAATCGAAAGCTATTTTGGAAAACAGTAATTGTTGATTACGGAATTTTAATTGCGTAGATAAAGCGGCGGGCGATTGATCGACGTAGGTACCGGTGAGTAATACTGGCTGGCGTGTAGTATTGGAAGTGTATCTTGCGAGGCGTGAGGGATATAATTATTTAGTGAGGCGCGCAGAATAAATTCACTGTAATAACCGGTGGCGCGTTACGAATGTCTTACCGGGACGACCAAATAGATTAGAGATTCCTCGACGTCGCTGGATAAATCAGCTCGGGGTATATGTAACGCACTGGCTAATATATAGGCGCGCAAAAAGGAGCCCAAAAAAACAAAATAAAATAAAAGATTATGAATAAAATAAAAAACGCATTAAAGGTATTATCCGTCTCGTGGGTATTATTACACCCCGGGACCACCCCCAACAAAAACCGGACTTGACAACCAGACGGACAGTTTACGCCCCCTCGTCTTCTCTCTTCTCACTTGCTTGTGCTCCTCTTATTGCTCTACTTGTAATAATGCCACCGTCTTGTAATAAGACGAGAAATCACCGTCCAGACTAACGCGGCATTCCGCGATTATTAATAAGGTCAACTGACGACCAGTGGCTCTCTATGTTAACTTTTTTGGTGAAAAAGATCAAAACAATATTATTATATTAGAGTAATTGTGAAGTTTTTTTTTCAGGAGAGTCAATATGGATTTTCATTCAAAAAATTTTTGATATATTTCTCATATATAAATATATATAATATACATAAATAAATAAAATATATGAAAAATTGATGTGGGTACTTAATTTAAATGAAAGGTCTCGATGAGTGTAATGTCGAGGTGAGCTTATATCTTTAAAAATGTCAACAATTAAGAACTGACATTGCTATCTAGTCAACTTGATATTTTTAAAGATATAAGCTCATCCCGATGTTACACTCATCGAGACCTTTCATTTGAGTAGCCACATCAATTTTTTATATATTTTATATATCTATATATATATTATATATATATATGTATATATGAAAAATATATCAAAATGCATGTGGGTACTCAAATGAAAGCTCTCGATGAGTATAACATCGGGATGAGCTTATATTTTTAAAATATATGTTATATATATGTATGTATGACAAATATATCAAAAATGCATGTGGGTACTCAAATGAAAGCTCTTGATGAGTGTAACATCAGGATGAGCTTATATCTTTAAAAATGTCAATAGTTATAAAAGTAAAGTGCAATTTAATAAATCACAATTTTTTTATTTTTATTACTAAATTAATAAAATCAACCATAAATAATTTAATTCGTAAATTTTTATTCAGATTTAATTTCTCACCAACAAAACTTCGACGCAACAAGTGGTTCACGCGCAACAAGTAAATCTAATTAAACATCCAGATCATACTTCATATTTACGAGTCTTAAAATCATAATACTATCACCTATATATATATATTAATATATTTAAAGCCTTAGAAACGGCTAATAATCTCCAAAATAATGTCATCTAATTAATATTAGGCGATAAATAATCCCGCAAATAATTAACAAATGTAAGACAAATGTAATATACGATTTATCAGGACAATAACGCAAAACCAGAAACCAGAGACTGGTATGACAGGTCCGTCGCGACGTACCGTCCAAAATTTTAATTTCTCCCCCTCACAAAGAGAATAATCATGGACGCGGCTCATTGTCCGTCCGTAAGTCACAAGATTCAACTCAGTAATTTATTATGTGCGCGACTTCACGCTTTTTGCCCGTTGACAAGACGTCGTGTTCCTGACGACGACGCTCAACATAGATGTATATATATATATATATATATATATATATATATGTATAGTAATATGAAGTTGGGGAGTATAATTCTCGGTTATAAAAAAAAAAAAAAAAATAAAGGGAAGAATACAGAAGCAAAGAGTACAGAGTAGAGGTATTGCTTCTATTCGGATTGCCGCTTGGTATATAATACTGCAGAGCTACGTTGGAGGCAAAGAGGAATTGGAAATAGAATTAGATATGTAACGAGAATGGCAACAGTCAGAAACGCATAAATGTAATTAATAGTCTAACCCGCGGGCGGTAAGTAAGTTAATATAATATACTAACAATAAGTACAATAAAAGAAAAGCAACGTCTTGTCCGACCTTGTATTCAGCCACAATGGAGACAAGAGATTTGTTCTCCGGGCAAAGGAGGATGTGCCTGCTCAACATATTAATATTAATATCTAAACTAGCGTATTCTATATTGTATATTGTAATTTACATTGTTTTAATTTATGATCTAGGAGATGAATACTTGTCACAAAGAAACCTCTTGTTAATGTTGGATCTTGTTAATTTAACGTCGCTCGCTTCAGGCATTAATCAAAGAGGGGGAGGATAAACATCTTGTAATTTCATATTTATACTTTGTACGCTTATTACGTTTATAATTAATAAGCTTAATTTATTGTTTGTCGTGTTTGTGTCGTGTCAAGATTTATTAATTAATAATTTTTGCTAGTTGAGAATTACACTGTACTTTCTTAAATATTGACGTTTTTAATGATATAAGCTCATCCCGATGTTACGCTCTTCAAAACCTTTCATTTGAGTACCCACATGCATTTTTCATATATACATATATATGATATATATAAATATATAAAATATATGAAAAATTAATGTGGGTACTCAAATGAAAGGTCTCGATGAGTGTAACATCAGGACGAGCTTATATCTTTAAAAATCTCAATATTTCACAAGATACAAGGTAATTTCTTAATTATGTATCTAGAGATAGAGTATTTTTGAATACAGCCTAAATCATAATAAATTAACTATCGGTTAATTGCAATTACCCTAAATTTCACTAAAAAAAAAACCGATTTTATCATATAACTATTTTGAACATAAAATTTTTCTTATTCTCTTAATAATGTAGGTAATAATAAACGGTGAAATTAATAGTCTTAAGATCTAACAATGTAAGACAAGGTAATTTATAACCATGGTAGTTATGATAGTTATGGAGTGCAGACAGAAAATTTGAATCTTTTGAAAGCTGAGTTGATTTCTGGGATAAACTCGTTGTCCCGTGAATTCGTCGAACGTTGAAGGATGGCAACATCAAAGCGAATGTTATTTTTAGACAGAACAAACTGGTGCGGGCGTAAAGCTCGACCAGTTTAACTCAAATATATCAACACTTAAACGCCTACACCGCTGTAAAAAGTATACTTTTACAGCTCGTGAATAGTCTCTAAGTGACATTTTTGCGATCTTACGGCATTACTTCCAATTAAAATTAACTTAATTAATTATTTTAGATTACTTTTATCAAAGTATTTAATTTTTAATCAAATTAAAACAATTTTAAACAGTCACAAATTTTTTTTTAAATCAAATTTCATTGTCAAAATTTTTCTAAATAAATTTTTTAGATTAAAACTTATAATTAATTATTTGTCATTAATTTCAACAGGTTATGGACCCAGTGTTAATTTTTATCACCCTAATTTAATATCTATTTCCTCAAGACCTTTTCGTCATAAATCAAATTAAACATTGTACTTGGATGTAATTAACACAAGTTGATGAAAAAGCAATTATTGCAGTGTCAAAAAAAAAATAATAAATCAAACCTATCACCGCCTTGATGATGAAATTTCGTAATTGACAAGAATAATTTCTCCATTAGTAAAAAAAAAAAATCCGTGGATTAATAATACCTTGTTTAATAACAACAAAAAAAATAGTTCAAATAACAGAGATTACCCAAACAATTTATCACGTAGTGCACATAAAGTCCTTAAGCGTAATTTATAACGACTTTCCAAGAAAATAAATATCGAAAAAATAGGGACGTAAAAAGCCCGTTAAACATCTAATTTATTTAAAATCATCAACGGCAATATAAAATGTTTAAAATATTTTAATAGCGTATTATCGAGGCTTGTAATCTCCGAGTGTTGATTAGTCGTCGATGGAAGAACACGGAAGCACGTGGGCAGATAAAATTAAAAGTTAAAGAGTATTAAACAAGATGACGAGAATAAGTTATAAATGAAATTTATAAATAAATAAACCCAAGACTCGTTTTACAGCCTCGCCAATCACCATCTAAGATTTTGATCTATCAGTATCACTATCAGTGATTACGCTACATATATACAAGAGTACGTATAAAAACACCAATAGATAGATCGATAGCAATGAGCTTAGATCCAATCAATCTGGCCGTATCAGCTAAGATCTTTCTAATTTCATTGGCTGATAAATAGCCTCCTACTTTTAGCCCCTCTCACCGAGTCCATTTATCTTCGGTAAATTGACTCATTCTTGCTGTATATATATTTATTC
This sequence comes from Cotesia congregata, assembly GCA_905319865.3. NCBI lineage: Eukaryota > Metazoa > Arthropoda > Insecta > Hymenoptera > Braconidae > Cotesia > Cotesia congregata. The sequence continues at coordinate 1,458,978 of CAJNRD030001118.1, read as the reverse complement.
TGTAAAAACTACAGTTTGAGGTTTATTTTTTAGTGATTGACGATTGCAAAATTATCACCTGTATTTAATTCTGATAATTATTGGCGTTATACATAACTTAATTGAGAAATTTTTAATTGCGGGGTTATTTATTCACTTAAATGTTTAAATGGTCGATAAAAAAACTTTGGTATATATATTTTATATTAGATGGAAATCGATTATCATATAATTGCAGTTGCATAAATCAGCGGTCTCATTTTCCAGGTTATTTTCGGTCAGCAAATTAGTCATTTTTATACGAGTGATTGATGTTTCGATTGAATTTTTTATTGCGAAATTTTAATGTGTCAATTACTGTAATTAGAATTTTGTTGGGTAAGAATTAAAGAATTGAATTGGATTATTTTTAATGTTACAATATTTTAAAATAAAGTTTACTAATTATTTAATTTCTTTTTTAAGACAATTTTTTGCTTAAAAAAAAATCTTTATACAACAATTTCTCTTCAAAATATTTTTTTCTTAATTAAGTAATTTTTTTCTTAGAGTATATTGTTAAAAAAAGTCAAATTTTTTTGCACTATATTAAATTAAAAAAATTTTTTTTCTCTAATTTTTAAATTAAAAAGCTTTTTTTGTCTTTTTGTCAATAATATAAAATTCTTAGATTAAGACAATTCTTTCAAAATAATTTCAATTGATCAAGAAAATTTTTTTTGAATCAACTAGATATTTTTTCTTAAAGGATTACTATATATAGTAATTTAATATAATATAAAAGTACTTGGGTTAAGTTCTCTACAATTTTATTTTAAAATTTCGGAAATATTGGACCTAAAAGCTGTATATTTTTATATTTTGTAGTATAAATATGTATTGATTTTATTTATAAATAACAATTAAATTTTTCTGCATTTTATGTGTAATTTTTTTTACAAATTTACACTATTTTTACCTGTAAACACCGATAATAATACATGTTTCTCAAGAATTCCCAGAGATGGCGCCACCGGCGCGTGACGTCACTATAAGGCGGGCTTTTTAAAACTAGAATATTTAAAAAATATAAAAATTGATACTAAACCCGTTTTTTTTTTTAGTTTGAAGTTCTAAAGGTTTAAATTAAACGCTATTAAACACAAAAAAATTATTATTACATTTAATAATTCACTGGACATTAAGGAAAAAAATTTCTTTAAAAAAAAATTGGCATTGTGACAAGAAATTAATTTATTGAAAATTATATTTCTTAGTTGAAAAAAAAAAAAGACTTAAAAACTCGCTAGCCGCAACAAAGTGTAAATAAATTCTAATTAATAGATAAAAATAATGACAAATGAATCTATAAATATCCAAACAAATGTCTCTATAACTCGGAGAATTTGTTAGAGTGTCTGCGACAGCAAAAAGAAAGTTTTAATCCATGATAGAAGGCCGGAACTCTGACTAAGAATGATGAGAGGTGAACAGAAACTGTCGTTTGCGACGTATTCGCTTGTTCTTTTGCCACCTGCTCATTGTTCGCATCGTTAAAAGCATTAGCGCAACCATTATTCTTAATTACCGTTGTCCTAGTGCTTGACGACGTCCCCATACTTAACCCAAGACATTAAATCCAAACATTTAGCTTATATTAACTTCAGATTGTCCAACTTTTAAAGATATTTTCTCAGCTAATTATATTTAATTCAGCTACAGAAATTAATACCTCCATTACTCCCGCAACAAATATTTTCCTAAAATTACACTGAAATTCCCCTCGTCTTAATCGAAATATTAAATGTCATTTATTACTTCAAATACACTTCATAAATTCTCGCCCGAGAGTAAATATAAGTGTCTCTAGACTTTAGACTAGACCAGAGATGATGAACTACCTTGGCTGCAAGTTCCAAGCTCTCCGCGACTCCTTATCCCCCGGAAATTCTTCATTCAAATGATAACCTTATTTCTAGCTGCCGTAACACCGTCCATCATGCCTCAATTCTAAAAAAAAAAAATAAAATGTTAATAATAAAACAAATGCCACTGTTAATAAATTAATGCAAACACTGGTCTCTTATGTGGATGATTGTCTAGATATAAATCACATCAACACCCTCAAGCTAACATCAAAACATCTTGAGCCGTAATCTCTGCTCAAAATGTATTTATGCATTAAGACATAAAGCATCACACATCATCATAATATTTATATGTATATATATATATACTCGAGCGACCTAACAACCGTCCAAACATTCGAGTATTAACTCAATTCAATGGTACTTTATGAATGAAAGTACTTTAGCAACTTGAATGAACGCCGAGTCATCGCCGCAAGGAATTAATATTATTATTCTCAATACCGTCTTATCCTTAGTGAATTTCTCGCATGCAACATCTGAACAAGTATGGCTCTACTGAATTCTCCTCGTTCATTAGATAAAAAAATAATCTATTTATTTCTGTGATTTTTGTAATAATTCATATTACAATTTTAATTTAATTAGTAAATAAAATAGAATAATTATTTGTTCTACTGAAATTTTTTGAGGTAATACGGCACTCAATAAATCTAAATATGTAAGCCTTAAAGATTTTTCTTACAATAAAAATTATTTAAAAGAAAAAACAACAGAAATTTTATGATAAAAATTTTACATCGCCCATTTTATTATTTGTAAATTTATTTTAAGAAAATTATAATTTAATAATTAAAAAATGACCTTGTATCTTGTGAACTATTAACATTTTTAAAGATATAAGCTCATCCCGATGTTACACTCATCAAGACCTTTCATTTAAGTACCCACATTAATTTTTCATATATTTATATATATTATATATATATGAATATATGAAAAATATATAAAAATGCATGTGGGTACTCAAATGAAAGCTCTTGATGAGTGTAACATCAGAATGAGCTTACATCTTTAAAAACGTCAATATTTAAGAAAGTACACTGCAATTTAACAAAATTCATTATTTACTAAAGCTAAATTTCATTTATTTATAGTTCACAAGTCACGGCAGTCACACAGTGTACAAGGTTGCTAGTTTACAAATAATTTGTAAATCAATAAATGAAATAATGAAATTAATACAAAATATTCTTTTATATGTTGCATTTTTAAAAATCCCGCTTGGTTTTAGTGACGTCACTAGCTACTGCTGCCATCTCTTAGAATTCTAGTCGAAGATCTATACTACTGCTTTAATTCAGATATTACATGAGTTTATATTTATAAAAAAAATAATTTACAACAAACCAAAGAAAATGTTTTTAATTTCATATTCAAAAATTCTAAACTAAGAATATATATAGTTCATTTATTGTACCAGGAATTTTTTATTCAGGAAATTCATTAATTTAAAATGAAAAATTGGTTGCATAGTAAATTGTTTTATAAAAAAAAAAAATCCTATCGTAATTTTCCATCAAGTGTTAAAATTACTGCAGCTCTTTTTCTGCACAACTCATATTGGATCGATCGACCAGCGGATGATTATTTACATTTTTTTATTAATACCCACAAAAGCACCCCGCGAGCAATATATATGCAAAGTATTTTAAAACGGTATATTTTGGTTGTGCCTGGAGCCGATTCTCGGTGCATCATTTTTGGAAATTCATTCTCATTTTGTAGCAATGCATTAGAGGAGTTGGCTCCCCTTACCTGTCCCTTTCTCTGCGTGAAATCCCCCTATGTATACAGCTGGCAATCTCGGATGTTCGTTTTCTTGCGGGCAAAAAATTCCGAGCGACGAGCAACGAGCCCCGAGGCCCTCAACTTCTTCTTCTTCTTCTTCTTCTTCTTGGTCGTCATTTCCTTCTTGTTCTCGTTCTTGCTCAAGACGGAAGACTGAGAAAAAGAATAAACTCTCAGAATCCTTTTCTTTTCTTGGCCATCTACGGGTTCTTAAAGTATCACGTTGTTGCTGAGAGTAAAGAGAATTGTTTCATGAATTATTAACTAATTTTTACTTTGTCATTTTTTATCATCATCTAATTGTTAGCTTTTGAACCGAGCTCCCGTTTTTTGCCATTAAGGTAAAATAATTCATTTAGCTGGAAGCCCTTTCCGCTTTGAATTAATCATTTTTGTCCAAAGACTAAAAAATTTTCGGTGATTAAAAGTATCAGTTGTAAATTAATTTTTAACATTATAAATTACATTTTAAATTCAACACGTATGACTTTTCATTGTCAGAAGCACTATACAGCTTCCATTGATCCTTACAACCGTAATGATAGCGTACATGCCCTAAACATGCAACCAGAATTTGGAACTTAAAACCTCAGCACTTAACTGCTGCTTGTTCGTTAGATGTTTACGATTTCTTCATCTTTACTCCAAAAAAACTAATTTGACTACTAGTTTTAAGCGAAGGGCTCACGGATCATCGAATCAGGGTTCTGAATTTACACTACAAATTTTTTATATAACAAATAAATTTTAATATTTAAAAAATGTAACAACGTTAATAATTTATTTTGTAATTCTCATGTTACAATTTATTATAAAAACTTAAATAAAATTATTTTTATCAAAATGTAGTTTAATATTTCAAAGGTCAAATTTTTGGAAAAACATAAATCTATATTATTAAGAGAATAAGCGAAATTTTGTGGCATATATATATTATATATATGTATATATGAAAAATATATCAAAAATACATGTGGGTACTCAAATGAAAGCTCTCGATGAGTGTAACATCGGGATGAGCTTATATTTTTAAAAACATCAATAGTTAAAAAAATACAGTGCAATTTAACAAAAGTCATTATTTAATAAAGCAAAATTTTACTTATTTATAATTCACACGTCACCGCAGTCACATAGTGACTGCAAAGTTGCTAGTAATAATTACAAACTTAAACTTGAAACAAATTTTTTAAAGTATTTTTTCGACTAAATAAAAATTTATTTTAGTTTTAAAAACTCAAAATTTCCTCTGAAAAAAATTCATACCTTATCATTATCATTAATAAAAAAAAAAAAACCCCGCCGATAAAATTTATAATTTTTTTTTTTAATAAAGAAAAAATAAAAAAATAAACTCCATTTTTATTCATTGACTTTCTTGCTATATCAGAATATTCTCTCTTGAATACAAAGAAATTTATAATTCTGACCAAAATTTAAGTATAACAAAGAAGGCTAAGTTATCTACATGCGACTTTGGACTTTGGACTGTCATAAATAACGCCTCCACCGTCTCGATATTCCACGCCCATGACTCCTTCCTCAGATTATTCAAAAGTGTTGTTATCTGTAAAAGTGTGTACTGGTACTCGGTTAGTCAGTTTGCGAGAGTTACCTCGTTTAATGTACGCCTTCTCTGGACTTGGACAGGAAGTCCACGCCAAGGTGAAGAGCTAGAGGGAAAGTAATGTGTCTGCAGTGGCTGAATAAGGAATAAGAAATAAGGAGAAGTAACTAACAAGTCTTACGTGACACCAATTATCGGCAAGTGGGGCTTAATTTTCTCAGCGCGGGCGGAGGAGGTGGTAAAGGTGGGTTAGGTGCAAATAAAATTCAGCCGGACAAAGAGGGGCTTATATTACCCCCACAAAAACATCTTGCGCACCTGCCAGACACACGCGAGCTTCTGGTAAGAAATTAATCTGTCGGAATAGCGTTCAAATAATTGTTAAATGTGTGAATATTTTCAGCAGAATGATAATTTTAAATGGGCACGTGAAGGGCAAGTCTTTACTTGCTAATAAATGTTGCATTGAGGTAAGGTATAGTAAGGTTGCATGAGAATTAATGCAAGAAGGCGACGGTCACCCTCGCCACCTGTAATTGGCTCCAATCATTGTGGGTTATACGCTCAATGTTTTGTCCTGACTGTAAGACTTAACTCGAGAAAATAAGAAATAAAAATCGGGAGTAAGCGTTCAGCTCCTTTTTAGACGTTAAAATAACCCCAAGACAATTATCGGGTGAGTTACATGCAAAAAAAAAATACGTTTGTTTGTTACGCGATAGTTTGTTTTCTGTTGGAGAAGAAATTTTTTTTTATAAGCCATGATTACTTTTGCCGGGACGGAGATTGATACTTTGTAAATTATAGCTTTAAGGGGCACTCAATTTTATTTACGCGATTATAGGAGATATAAATAGTTACCGAGGATAAGTTTTTACTTGTGTAATTATAATTATGAAGATCGCCCGAGGAATAATTGGGAATTTTATACTTGGTCAATACCAATAGAGAGAGAGAGAAAATTGGTGACAAAAAAATTGAATTTCTTAGTGGATTTTGTATTTTTGATTTATTTAAATAGAATTTATTTTATTAGGTACCTTTAGACATTTTTAATTAAAACGAAAAGGTATTTTTTTTTATTATTTTATTATTATTATTTAATTAAGTAAATTAAAAACCAAAGTCAGATGATTTATAATTGAGAAATTAACTCTCCTGTAGGGAAAAGAATCTGAGATAATGCGCCATCTGTCGGAGATTTTAGATACTATGTTGAGTAAACCGAAAATAATAGTTTTGAAGAATTTCAATGCCTTGAATCACGAAGAATAATTTTTTAATTGAATAAAATTTACATAAAATCATATAAAATTTCTCTATTTAAGAATTTTTTTATTTGAATCAAAACTAAGAAGCTTTTTAAAATGATTTTTGTCACTATGTGACTGCGGTGACTTGTAAATTATAAATAAATAAATTCTTGCTTTATAAATAATGACTTATTCAATTGCACTGTACTTTCTTAAATATTGACCTTTTTAAAAATATAAGCTCATTCCGATGTTACACTCATCAAGAGCTTTCATTTGAGTACCCACATGCACTTTGACATATTTTTCATATATACATATATGTAATATATATAAATATATGAAAAATTGATGTGGGTACTCAAATGAAAGGTCTTGATGAGTGTAATGTCAAAATGAGCTTATATCTTTAAAAATGTCCATATTTCACAAGATACAAGATCATTTCTTAATTATTGACATTTTTAAAGATATAAGCTCATCCCGGTGTTGCATTCATCGAGACCTTTCATTTAAATACCCAGATGGCAATTTTTATATATTTTATATATATGGTATTTGTGAAATATATAAATATATAAAATATATGAAAAATTGATGTGGGTACTCAAATAAAAGGTCTTGATGAATGCAATGTAAGGGTGAGCTTATATCTTTAAAAATGTCAATAGTTCACATGATACAAGGTCATTTCTTTTATAATATAAATTATAATTGGCAACAACCCAGACTTTTAAATTAACAAATGTATCCTTTTCAACTGAAGAAAATAATTTCCAACCCAACCCAGAGTATTTCCTTGATACTAAAACACAAACTTATGCTTTCAACAAAAACATTGTCGGCAGTAGAAGAATCTTACAGCCGGCAGTTAAATATTTCCACGTCTGGTCGTTAAGACTTAGCATTGACGAGCGATGGCAGCAGGTGGAGGCGTCAGTATTTCCTTATTTTTTCTAATTTTTATCCATACACACAAACATACACATAAATAATAAATGTGTTACATAATAAGCCCGGACATCTGTGTGTTAGTGTATGAAAAACGAGAAACCCGCAGTGATTGTAGATGTAGCAGCAGACGAGACCGATGATGATGACCGAGGATGCTCGGCATGAGTCTGCTTCTTTTACGCCTTCATAATTGAGATAATCTTTATGATCCAAGTACTTGCGGTCTCTATAAGAGAATACACTGATGTAATAACAACGAAACGGAAATATTTAGATTTAAATTAATTTTATTTTTATTTTTCTCTTTAACTTCCTCTTTTAAATTAAACGAACAAACATTTTTTTCCAACAGAAGTTTATATATAATAGAGGTTATTTAACTAAACTCTCAATATACACTCATATATATTTATACAAAAGGTGTTTGTGTATTCACCTCACCCGCCAATAGTCCCATTACGATCCGTCTTGCATCGGGTCTCCCCTTCCGTTAAAAAATATAAACAATTCCGAGTGTGCCTTATCTAGATCGCATTGTCCAACTGTCTGGATCTATCACCCTCATACCACAATAGGCGTCGCACGTCACACACTTAAGAGTTGAGTTAACTCTACATTGCAAGTATATATATGTATGCATGCATGTATGCTAAAGTTGAGGGCGGCTGCATGGGAATTTAACCGTGATCGTCTACTCGGTATCACTATACTTCGGTAAAGTTTACCGACAAAGCCAAATATAAACTTTAGTGCATCGTCCATTCTATTATACGCCTTTCTCACATTGTTTCGGGGATTTAATAAATAGAAGCTTGCTGCTTACATCGATATGTCATTCTAAGTGTTCTCTTTTCCACGGTATTCATACTAACACTCATAACGCGGAGCGTTAGATGGAAAGTTGGTTATTTCTTATTTGGAAATTTACAAGACAAAATACAATATAATTTCTTAATTATTGACATTTTTAAAGATATAAGCTCATCTCAATGTTATACTCATCAAGACCTTTCATATGAGTACCCACATCAATTTTTCATATATTTTATATATATATATATATATTATATGTATGTATATATGAAAAATATATAAAAATACATGTGGGTACTTAAATGAAAGCTCTTGATGAGTATAACGTCGGGATGAGCTTATATTTTTAAAAATACCAATAATTAAGAAATGACCTTGTATCTTGTCAACTATTGACATTCAAATGAAAGGTTTTGATGAGTGTAACGTCAGGATGAGCTTATATCTTTAAAAAAGTCAATAATTAAGAAATGACCTTGTATCTTGTGCACGGTTGACATTTTTAAAGATATAAGCTTATTTCGATGTTACACTCATCAAGACCTTTCATTTCAGTACCCACATCAATTTTTCATATATTTTATATATTTATATGTATTATATATATATGTATATATGAAAAATATATCAAAAATGCATGTGGGTACTTAAATGAAAGCTCTTGATGAGTGAAACATCGGGATGAGCTTATATCATTAAAAATGTCAATATTTAAGAAAGTACAGTGCAATTTCAGAAATTTTAGATTTTCAATTTGTTTTTGATTAATGACTGATAAACGTTTCAATAAATCAATTTTAATGATTTTTTCATTTGATAAAAATTCCAAATCATACTTTTGCATAAAAAAAATATTTACACTTAAATATTATAAAAGGATTTGCAAAAAAGCGGTGAATTTAAAAGTGCAATTTAATATAAATATCTCGACACACATTTCTCAATTTTTTCCACCTTATCTCAAAGATTATTCAAATGAGTTTGTGAATAATATAAATGGCTTGATAAAAAGATCGAGTCGCGATGATATCACGATATATTGTCCTACAAGTTTATTTATTCATTAATTAATGCAAAAAAACTGTTTTAATAGACAATTTATTCAGCAAGATGAATCCCATAACAGCTAATATTTTTCACTCGCCAAATGTATGTACAAAAATGAATAAATTTAAAAAAATTACCCATTAAATCAATTAGATTGCGATCTATCCGACGTACACGAAAAAAAGTTACCGAGAGAAAACAAAAATCAGGTGTGATTTTCAGTAAATTAAACCCGTTAAAATTAGTGTCGCGGGTTGTACACCAATGAATATAATTTGTCCTAAAAATTGCAGCTGAAAACGAGTTTTCGTCGGAAATTTACCTTTTTTTATTATTATCGTCCTTTTTTTACTTCAGTCACCATTTTTTGAATGGCCGTACAGATCCTTAGAAGGTTGTTCTCCCGAATCTCGATAATCGAGCGGCATTCCCCGGGCTTGGCACCGCCGAGAGTAAGAATAACGTTCAAAGTATAAATAAATAAAAATAATAATTTTTTAAAAAATAAAAATGAGAAGGATAAAGAAGGGATACTTATGGCGCCGAGTTGCAATGACATCAGTAAAGAGGGACGGGTCCGTACGTCATTGAGAACGCACCTGACATTCCCAAGATTCAGCGGTGATATTATTCCTCTTCTCCATCTCAGTCTCAACGTTCATACGTTTCATTTGTTCCTGCATTTATACTTTCTTCTTCTTCTTCTATTCACACTCTTTGTACACACACCCAAGTATATTTCTTCTTTATAGTTGGCCCGATACTGATCCAGGAATCTTATGTTTATTCTCGGCGATCTTATAGGACACACGATAACGAATCTCTTTGATTCGGCCTTTGCCTCCGAGAGCAGCTTGTCGATGGCTCCATCTCTTTTGGTATCACTGTATAAAATCCAAAACAAGTGTTCCCTCTAAGAAAAACCTAAAATTATGATTTAAAATTTTTATTACATAAAAAAAATTATTAATTAATTAAAAATTAATTTATTATGATGTTTTTCTGTCAATTTTTAATGAAAAAAAATTTTGTAGTAAATTTAACATATTTTTTATTAAAAATTTAATAAGCATTATGGAGCGTGCATTTTTGAATTTTTTGATATTAATAAATGACATTATATCTTGTGAACTAATGACATTTTTAAAGATATAAGCTCATCCCGATGTTACACTCATCAAGACCTTTCATTTGAGTACCCACATCAATTTTTCATATATTTTATATATTTATATATATGTATATATGAAAAATATATAAAAAATGCATATGGGTATTCAAATGAAAGCTCTTGATGAGTATAACATCGGGATGAGCTTATATCTTTAAAATATATATTATATATATGTATATATGAAAAATATATCAAAAATGCATGTGGGTACTCAAATGAAAGCTCTTGATGAGTATATCATCGGGATGCGCTTATATTTTCAAAAAGGTCAATATTTAAGAGAGTACAGTGCGATTTAACAAGTCATTATTTAATAAAGCAAAATTTTATTTATTTATAGTTTACAAGTCACGGCATCAGTCACATAGTGA
>CAJNRD030001118.1:1436453-1448100 GCA_905319865.3 Cotesia congregata | reverse complement strand
AATAAAAATATATATTATATATATGTATATATGAAAAATATATCAAAAATGCATGTGGGTACTCAAATGAAAGCTCTTGATGAGTATATCATCGGGATGCGCTTATATTTTCAAAAAGGTCAATATTTAAGAGAGTACAGTGCGATTTAACAAGTCATTATTTAATAAAGCAAAATTTTATTTATTTATAGTTTACAAGTCACGGCATCAGTCACATAGTGACTGCAAGGTTGCTAATAAAAAGTAAATAAATATATAAATAAAAATAGCTGTAGTGATAAATAAGGATAATTTAAAAAGAGACGTTAACAAATGATATGATGACTGTTAATTACTTGCTGGAGGTATATGAGATAAATATTAAATGAGAGAGAATAAAGTATAATGTCCCGGGGGTTCATTAGGGTGAAGAAGTGCGGTGGTAACAACGGCCGTGTTGAGGGTGGGAGGAACCGAAATAAGTTTCCAGGATGCCTGGGTGTGCAGGAGTAGCGCAAAGAAGCAGTTAATATTGTCCCCCGCAGGCATATTTTACGTGGATGATAAGATCTTCGGATGCCTCGCTAAAAGCTACACGTGTTTATCGGCGTAAGCTTCCACTATATCTCACTCTCTTTATTTTTATTATTTTATTTTGTTTATTTCATTCTTATTCGGGTTTCTTTATTTTTAAAACTAGCCCCCGAGCCCTTTCTGAATCCCCAACTGGTAATTTCTTTCGGGGTAATTTCTCCACGCCCCGGCCCGTCACTTTTTTACTCTCCGTAACATTCTTTCATTACTTCTGTGCGATATATAAATTATTATAAAGGTTCCATTACGTTTGAAAATAACTAAGACAATTATAAATAAATTTTACAATAATATAAATATAATTGTATTATAAGAGTGCAAATTTATGAAACAATAATTCATAGCTGCGTGAGAGAGAAAATTTATCGTACATATAAGGAAAATATCTTTAAAAATCATTAATTTTTTTTTATTAAAAAAAAATCTCTTAACTAGTCCTTAATATTGTACGATACAATTTAAAAATGATTTACGGTCACCAAAAGCTCTAATAAAAGACATCGATCAGCTATTCCTGTTTAATAATAACGTTTTATAATTTTTTAATTAAATTTAATAATCATTAAATAAAACTTTCTATAATAAAGTATCCTAATAATATTTTAAAATCGTCTCGGCTCATTAAAACGATCAAATTAAAAGAAAATGCGATTCGGAGTCTCCTCATACTCCCCACTACCTTGATTTCGTGACGTCACAAGCTACTGGCGCCATCTCTTGGAATTCTATTCAAACAAACTCTAATAACTGTATTATAAGAGTGTAACTTTGTGAAAAAATAATTCATAGCTGCGTTAGAGATATAAAATTTAGTGTAAATATCAGAAAAATATCATTAAAAATCAATCATTTTTGTTTTTTATTAAAAAAAATCTCTTAGTGTACAATACAATTTAAAAATAATTTTCAGTCACCAAAAGCTCTAATAAAAGCCATCGATCAGCTGTCCCTGTTTAATAATATACCGAGTATTTTATCGAGGTAAAGCAAATAAAATGAGCGTTGGGCAGAATAAGAAGTGCATCATTACCGGATGCACACCACGCGCCTTCCGTTCAGACACGCGCGTCACGTTCTTCAAAATCGCCCTGACATTAGGCCCGTTCTCCTTAACTCACTACTGGATTATATATTATATACATTAGAGTGAGGGATATTATATAGTCTTCCTCGATCCGCGAATGTAAGGAGCCACCTTACCTCTCGAGTCGTGTATAATAACTGGCCTCCTATCCCTTTCTCTCTCTCTTTATACAGAACGTTGCGGTAAGTTATATACCGCCCTCAAAGTCTCTCAAACTCACGTTAGTCTTGTATTGGGACGTCTTTTCTGAAGGATGTTCTCCTCAATACATAGCATATATACATGGAGGATCGACCGCGTGGGTTATATCGCTCATGAGTACTCGGTATACCCAATGATTACCCGTCTCACGCGATACCAAACCTCTTCTTACTTCTTTAAAGCTTTTATTATTCTTATCTTAGTCTTGGTCTGCTCTCGACTCGGCTTTATTCATTTTTTCACCCACCTTATTCTACATATAATCTTCTTCTTCATCATCATAATCATAATCATCATCATCATCATCATCATCATCTTCTTATTCTTATTCTTCATCCTCATCTTGGCTTTCTCTCCGACTACTGTGCAACGAAATTAAGAACCGAGGTAATCACTGATACGTGCACGACGGTGAGAGTACTTATCTCTTGTGCTCTTCAATTGTTCATGAATATTTATCAGGATAATTTTAGATTTTTTTATTAATACATGCTTATGTTCCTCAAATTCATTTTTCGATTCAAATTATTTTTCTTTACATCTTACGGAGGTTGTTACTTTACTCTTCAAGGATAATCGTATTATTTTATGAATATATTTTCGTTTTAATAACGCTAATTATCTCGACATTTTTAAGTTGTTCTTCGAAGCGATTTATTAATACGGAATTTAGAGCAACATCATTCTGTTTATATAAAGAAAATTATTGTTATGTAAAAAATATTAATTTAGGGTAATTAATTAATTTTACATTTAAAATATTTAATGTGTTTAAGTATTTGGTCCTAGCGTGTTAGGCTAATAGACCGGGAACTTCCGAGTTTTAGTTTATTGAGAATGATAAGTTTGTTTGAATAAATTGATGTAGTTGAATAATTTTAATACATCTATTATATTGTTTAAATCCAAAATTAATATCATTAGTTAATTTACAATAGTTACAATTATTACACAGTGATTGAAGTTAACTTTTCTTTCATATAACGATTTTACAATATTCCCAAATTCACAAATATTAATAATTTAAAATATACCTGATAAAAAATTGATGAACCTTGTTGATTTAATTTATTTTAGTTGGTTTCACTTTACGATTTTACTTAACCTTTACAAATGTTTTACTTTTTATACAATAGATTTACACGTGGTCTATTGAGACTTATTTAAACTATGTACGATGTTAACACTAGGACGTCAGGACAACGAGAGAGATTTTTTGGTGACAATTGCGAGGTGTCGAATTTTAGGGCGTAACTAATTTCCACTTTGGGGGAAATAAATGACCAATTATTTGTCTATTTTTTTGGGCCCTTACCCTCTCTCTTAAATTTGTCTAAAAATGTTGCATGTCCCTCTACTTGGGTCAGAGTGCAACATGCTTTCTCACTTACTCTTATGTTCTATTATTATTCATCTATGTGTTTGTGTAAACGTAAGCGCATTTACGCATAGACAAAGACATATATTTGTATCTCTTACACTGTTAAAAATTTTTGTAAAATTACAATCATATTACAAAACAAATGATATGTAAAATTACAAATTAGTGTATAGCAATGCGAAATAAAATACAATTCATGTAATTTTCCAACACCTCTTAGGAAATCTACTAATATGTATTGTAATTTTACAATCTTCTTGTATAAACCTAACACGCATTGTAATATTACAGAACTGTTCGTCACTTTTCAAGAAAAAGCTTTTTAATTTTGCAAACATTATTTGTAATTTGATTCGGCATAATTGTATGTAAAATCATTAAAAAATATTGTAATTTATATTACAATAATCACATAAAAAATTTAAAAAGCTTTTTTTTATTTTTACAATTTTCATTGTAAAATTACACAGTGCAATGTAATGTTACCAGAAAATTTTATTTATATTACACGAATTGTAATTCTACCAAATTTATATAATTAATTTATAATAGTAGCTTAGTCACATTGCTTTATCCATCGAAGTAGCCTTATCTTCAGTATATAATTGAATTATTCCAACAAAATATCTCAATTAGTTTGGTAACATATTAAAACATTTAACCGCCGTAAATTTTGCCCTTTTTTAGGTATAACTAGATTTAATTCAACACAAATAAAACTGATAATTATTATTATAAGACAAAAATTAATTATCTTAAACAAAAATCTACTTTTAAAAATCAAACGAAGAGTGGATGGAAAAAATGAAATGAGGTCTACCAATGGTATCTTAATTTACTCTGGGGGTCTGATACTAAAATTCGGGTCCCAAGACCTGATTATACTTGATCACGATGACTCGAAACTTTTTAGCGGTTTGTCCTTTTATTGTTCATTTTTTAGATGCAGGTGGTAACATACATGCAGAACGTCTTAATCTCGGTTCCCTTCGTGCGTGCCATTTATTTTTTATTACAACATTTATTTATTTTTATGCGTCATTTCCTCCTCTGTCTCTGTCTCTCTCTCGATTATTTTATTAGCGAGCCTTGACTAATGCAACTGATGACCGTCATAATGCCGATGCACCCACAATCGATTCACCTCTACGACGGGGTATAAAGATTTTTCCACCAAATTAATTTATTCAGCGATTATAAAGATAATTATTAATGAAAGGATGATATAAATTTGAAAGCTGTTTAATTTAAAAATAAATATATATATGATTAAGATTTGTGGATAACGTGGGTGTTCTTTAATTTGAGAAATCGAATTTAAGAATCATACGACTGGCTGGTTATCTCGAGTCCATCAAAATGTACGAATCGAATCGTCGAAGCGTACCTAATGACTCAAGAGACCTCAAGACACACGACACGCACCTTTAAACCCAAATCTCCGTCCAACGCCCTCACAAATGTTAATAAAATAATAATGAGGATAAAAAAAAAGCAAACCCAAAAATAATACGGCAAGATTAAAAAAATTTACACGCAAATAAATATTTTTTATGTTTATTTTTCGACTACCTCAAGTTACCCATTTTTTATTTAGTTTGTTTATGTTTTTTTATTTACCAAAAGGGTCTGGTTTATCTCGGGGCAAAATCTCTCTCGGGCTCCAGGGCCTTTGATCTGTCGTCCCTAATTAGTATCGTGCCTCAGCAACGTCAAATTCAGTGCCTTGTGGACACAGCAATACACTTATACTTACACGCACTCGTATGTACTCGAATTTTCTTACAATTTACAATGTGTGTGTGGATATAAGCTAATTTTAACTTTTTTTGTTTATATACGTAAGATTAAGGTGTATCCAAAAAATCCGTAATTTATTTTTGGAAATTAATTTTTACTAGCAACTTTGCAGTCACTATGTGACCTGCTGTGACTTGTGAACTATAAATAAATCAAATTTTGCTTTATTAAATAATGACTTTTGTTAAAATGTACTGTACTTTCTTAAATATTGACGTTTTTAAAGATATAAGCACATCCCGATGTTACAATCATCAAGACCTTTCATTTGAGTACCCACATGCATTTTCATATATTTTTCATATATACGTATATATAATATATATAAATATATAAAAAATTGATGTGGGTACTCAAATAAAAGGTCTTGATGAGTGTAATGTCGGGGTGAGCTTATATCTTTAAAAATGTCAATAGTTCACGAGTTACAACTTCAAATTCAGTGCCTTGTGGACACAGCAAATTTACAATGTGTGTGGATATAAGCCCATTTTAACTTTTTTTGTTGATTAAAGTGTATCGAAAAAATCGGCAATTTATTTTTTTAAATGGCCTTGAAATTTTAAAGAAAATGCCTAAATCAATATCTTGTTAAAATTTCAGAGTGCTATATTTTTTATTAGTCAATTAAATGTTAATAATTATTTAATGAGTAAATTTTTCAGAAATTTCCTCAAAAATGTTATTAATTAATTTTAAGATGCATAACAAAAGTATTTCTACATATTATTTTTTTATATACATATATAGAAGGGTACTTGGATCTCTTTAAAAAAATTATCTTGTAAAAATAAAATTCACTTCGTTAATTAAAAAAAATATTTTTTTTGTTTTTTTATTATGAAGTTAATCCTGATAAAAAAAAGATTTAATATCAATTTATTACAATGTAAGTATATTTAATAAATAAAATGAAATAAATTTCATTTACCTGTTAATAATTGCAGCTCAATAAACATTAAATATAAAATTGAAGTGACTTTTGAACTGTTCCCACGCAATTAAAACCTAGCTGAAATTTAATTCACACAATTCAAATATATAATACCTATAATAATATTTTGGTGGTAGAGTTCGATATAATTATCACCCGGGTAGAGTCATTAGTCATTAATCATTCGTAATTTCATTAAAGTAATTATTGTGAGATTGCACAACCACTAGAGTGGTCTCTCTCTCTCTCTCTCTTTAGTAGCCATTAAACAATAATAATGATAACAATTAATCCGGCAATATTTTATATTTATAAATACTAGAGGCCATGCACAAGTGAGTGAAATAGAAACCAAAGTTAATACCATCAACTAATTTACTATTAACAGGAAACATTGAAATGCGGGCGTTTAACTTACACGGTTTAAAATTGAAAGTGCTTTGGTGCAAGCTCGTTAATAACGCGATTATTAGGCAACAAGCCAACATCGTTACGCTATTCAGATCTAACCTAATTGGCATGGACAATCGGCTACGCCATGAGCCGTTCCGTGTCCCGATGAATTTATCCTCTTTCTTACGCCTCGCCCGCTATAATTCTCCCTTGCCTTCTTCATGGACCGTAATGCAATCACACACAAATTTATTTTTATTTATATTCCTTTTGTTTTTCACGAGGTCGATGCCTTTGAGGTTTAATTAATTGTCAAAGCATTCAATTAATTCGTTTGTACTGCAAATTTTTTTCAAGGAAATTATTATTATTTTTAAGAACTTAAATTTATCAAAATTAAAATAATAATGAATTTTTATCATCGAAAAAATTATGTTGAAAATTTTTTACCGACTGAAGATTTTTTTTTAATTATTACTTATCGACTGACGGAAAAAAATTTTTTAATCAAGAGTATCAAAACCAATAAAAAATTCCAGTGAAAATTTTCCTTTTAATTGATTGAGAGAAGCTGAAATAAAATTCTAAAGATCGTGTGTAATGTAAGAAATGTGGAAACAAACTACCAAAATACCTTGAGCCCAATCGATCTTGATGAAAACTCGGGAATACTATAGTATATGACCGTGTTGATGTGTGTCTCGATCGATAAGAGAGCACCAGTCGAGTTAGCGTGTGCTAAGGGTGGCAACAAGAGACAAAAAGTATAATAGGCATTCCTGAGGATTGTAATACAGTGTCAGCAGTCGAGAAGATCAATCGCTAAATGTTTCCGCGAAGTTCATTGTGTACAGTTAATTGATGCGAACTATGTTGCTTGTTGCTTTGTCTTGAGAAATTTAAATGCGAGTGTGTGTATTTCTGTGTTCTGTCTGTGTGGAGAGATAAATAAAAAGCAGAAGCATCTTAGTACCTATTTAACGTTACTGTGAGAAGTAACTTATAAATCGCTCGTTCACCACTTTCGTTCGAACTATTTTGAACCTTTGCCAATATAATTGTGTAGGCAAAGTTTGGAATAAAGTAATTCAAGAAGCACAAGTCCATTGAGTTTACACCAAAAAAGTAAACTTGATCTCGATTAATTATTTTTTTTTTGAATAAGAAAGATTTTTCTTAAGCGTGAAGCTTAAAAATGATATTGATTTCAAATTTTTTTTCTAATTAATTATAAATATAGTTAAACAGAGAAAAAATTCATACCAAATAAAATATTAAAAAACAAGCTTCACTTTTTACAATATTTCATTAATTACTCATTGATTTAAAATATAAAGCTGCTAATTTGGCTAATGATTAATTATATTAATATTTTATAATGTTATTTTCTTATTTTGAATTAATATTTATTGTCTCTTAAAATAATAAATTTAAATGAAATTTTACAATTAAGCTCATAATTTTCAAATTACAAAAAAAATTGTTAAATTTACAGGAAAAGATTTATAAAAATATGTATAAAATAATAATGAAAATGAAGTTAGCCGACATTTCAAAATTTTTAGAAATTTTTTATTGAAAAAATTTCAATTAGACAATTAGGAAAAAAAATTGTCACATGTAAAAAACTTTAAAAACTATAAGTGCAATTTTTTATAAATATCTTTTTAGTTTTAATTTAATTAATAAAAAAAATCAAAAATTCTTAGACGTCTGCTAACTTTTGAAAATTAATTTAGCCGACATTTAAAAATTTTTAGAATTTTTTCTTATTGAAAATATGAGTACAAAAAAATTAAAAAAAAAAATGTCTTAAAAAATATGTTTTAAAAAATATAAAATTATATAAGAATTATGGCCATACATATTTTTTTAATGAAATATTTACAAATTTTCTAATTATTAATTTACATTGTTTTTTCCATATAAAATTTTACATTGTTCCTGTACAGTTTACATTTCTTTAAATATAAACTTAACAATTGATTTAACAGCATTAAAACCATAAATTCAACAGATTTTTTTCTAACTTTGATCGAATTTTTATTCCCATAAATTAATTTAAATAATTTATCTCTAAACATGAAAGCTCAAGGCATTTACTCTCGAACGCTTTAATGTCTTCCAGTGATAACAAACCGTGTAAAACGTTTTTAACCTCCAACCAAAAACCCGAATATTAAAATTCTCTCGTGAGTTTTTCCGTCAAACTCTTGAGCTTGAAGCAGCAGGTGTTCCAACGGGTTAAAAACTTCTAGGCAGAATGGAAGTAAAGTCTGAAAGTGGGCTCTGAATCTTGATCTTGCGCTCTCGAGAGTTGGTATGTTACCTTCTAGGGCCGTTGAAGATCGTTTGGATGTCCCAGGAAAGATCTACAATTGTACATTCCGCGGCTTAGAAACCCGATAGAAGCCGACAAAGAATATTTTTCCTCGCTTGCACGAGAAATCAATCCAAAAAATTTTATTATTCTTGCTTTTTAATTTACGTAATCGTTAGCAATTACCATCACTCACACTCAAAGAAGCTTTACCGCTCCTCAGCCATTTCAAACACTAAACAAACAGCAATTAAGTCATCATTAATTCGATCATTTATTTTTTTACCGTTTTGCTTTATTATTATTTATATTTATGCTGGCTTTTTTCGCTAACCGGATGGTAAAATAAATTATCGGTACAGTAGTACGTACAAGCCATGATTCCTCGGCGAAATAATGTGAAGAAGGCGGATGGTGATTGGATGGCCACCGATTGATCTTGCCCAAAGTAACGAGAGTCATTCGTCAACGATCGCCTGCAAAAAACAATCCTCGGGTATTATTATAGATATATATTTATCGTTAATTATTTTACCTTCGCTATATTACCTACTAAACTTTTTTTCTCGGTTATTATAATCATTATTATTGGTACACACTACTCTCTACTTATAATTCTTTTCACCTCAATAATAACCATTAATTATATAATTATTTCTCGGGAGTTATTTTTCATTTAGATTATCTCTCATTTGCATTTAAGTGAATAAAAAATAAATAAATTTATAAATTTTAATAATTAACTAGCTTTTGCAAATGCTAAATTGAAATGTTAATTCATTTTTGGTGAATTTTAATCACCGCTTTAAGAAGAGTGAATTGATAATTAGTGGGAAAAAAATTTACGGTTGGATTTTTATTTAATTTAGGCTTATTGATCGGATTTTTTTTAGTTGAAAATTTATTTTTAGAATCAGCTTTTCTTCAGAAGAGCATTTTTTAGTTTTGATTGATTTTGAAGGATTAAAAAAAATTAAATTAATATTTTTATTTATTATTCGGGAAGTGAATTTTATTTTTTGAATTTTGCACTTAAAAAATATTTGATTCAAAAAATTATTTTAAATGTTTATCGTTAAGGGAAAAAAAAATTCTTGAGTAAAAAAATTTTCCTCGTCTCAAAAAAATTTTTTCCTTCAGCCAAAACTATATTAATTTTTCTCAAAAATTATATTATCTGTCCACCATTTTTAAAAAATTAAAAAAAAAAATATCAAGTAAATTTTAGCTCATAAAATAAATGAAAAAAAAAAGTCTAACTTAAAAAAAAAATTAAATCAATATATTTATTAATTATTCAAAAAGTGAGTTTCATTTTTTGAACTTTGCAGTGAAAAAAAAAAAAATATTTAATTCAAAAAATTATTTTAAACGTCTATTTTTAAGGGAAAAAAATAATTCTCGAGTAATAAAAAAATTTTCCTCGTCCCAAAAAAAATGTTTCCTATTTTAATTTATCTCAAATATTTTTTTTCTGTCCACCATTTTTAAAAATTAAAAAAAAATATCAAGTTAATTTTAGCTCATAAAATAAATGCAAAAAAAAGTCAGAAAGTTGAAAAATAAAAATTGAAAATATTGACTTATGTCTAGTGGGATGCAACAGATGTGGAGACACCGAATATCATGGGAACGCAATGCGGAAATTTCATCTGGGGCCAACATATAACATATAACCACGAGGCCAAAATGGTACCGGGATAACGGCGTGTCTTGTCCACCTTCTCCACCCCCTTCACTTGTTTCTTCACTTGCTCGTCATCATCTTCTTCCTTTTATTTTCTCGAGCTTCACATACTTGATCCCGATCTCGATTCCGATCCTGATCCCCCTTCCCCCTCCACCCTGGACTCTTGTCTCTCCTCTCTTCCTTGACTGGTTGAATGTCTGACGCGTTTGAAGCCTGACATTTTCAAGTGGTTCACTGACGTGCGATCAAACCTTTTTTCCCAAAAATTTATGTGATTCAACACTTATTGATTTAATGCATATAAATACTTATACATCAATCGTTTTTATTTTTAAATTAAATAACGAGAAAGTGAAAGCAAGTTTGCGACTTTGGAATGACAAAAGATCATCCTCGGATAAGTTCCATCAGTTCAATCACCTTTTTATCTAACTAATCTATTTTTCCGAGTCATTCTCCTCCACTGATACAACGATCAATGGAACGTTCCTTAACAGTTGGTATTATTTGTGCTTGGAGATACACGAATTGACATGCAAAAAGGTAATAATAATAACAAAAAATAAAATTAAGATGTATGGATTCTGAGGAGGTTAAAGTGCAGATACATGAGACTTCAAGAGATAAAATTTTATCGATTAGCATCCACTCGAGTGAACAAGCTCAAGTAATTCATAATATACCGATATTATCATTTTGAATTAGACGTTCGATAAATAGTCTGTTGCAAGGGAATTTGCTTTATAATATGATGGATTTATCTAGAGAATTAAAAAAAATCATTTGTGATATTGAATTTTTAAAATTTATCGTTTTAAAAAATTGACAATTTTGATTTTTTTTTTAAATACCTAACTTATTTTTAAAATATTTAATAATCTATATTATTAAGAGAATAAGAAAAATTTTGTGTCCAAAATAGTCACATTGACATTTTTAAAGATATAAGCTCATCCTGGTGTTACACTCATAAAGAGCTTTCATTTGAGTACCCACGTCAATTTTTCATATATTTTATATACTTATATATATATGAATATATGAAAAATATATCAAAATGCATGTGGGTACTCAAATGAAAGCTCTTGATGAGTGTAACATCAGGATGAGCTTATATCTTTAAAAATGTCAATATTTAAGAACTAACATTGCTATCTTGTCAACTAATGATGTTCTTAAAGATATAAGCTCATCCTGACATTACACTCATCGAGACCTTTCATTTGAGTACCCACATCAATTTTTCATATATATATATATATATATATATA
>CAJNRD030001118.1:1328435-1419938 GCA_905319865.3 Cotesia congregata | reverse complement strand
ATATTTATATATATATTATATATATGTATATATGAAAAATATATCAAAAATGCATGTGGGTACTCAAATGAAAGCTCTTGATGAGTGTAACATGGGGATGAGCTTATATCTTTAAAACACATGTTATATTATATTATGTATATATGAAAAATATATAAAAAATTGATGTAGGTACTCAAATGAAAGGTCTTGATGAGTGTAACATCGGAATGAGCTTATATCTTTAAAAATGTCAATAGTTCACGAGATACAAGGTCATTTCTTAATTATCTATCTAGAGATAGGGTATTTTTAAATGCAGCCTAAATACTTATCATTATAAATTGACTATCGGTGAGAATGATATGAAACCTTGAAAAGGCTCAAATTCAAGTCAATACCTTATCAACAATACCAAATTTAACCATAAAAACCCATTTTATCATATAAATACACTGGCCACAAAATTTTGCTTATTCTCTTAATTATATAGATTAGTAGAATCACAAAACTGCAACATATAATATTAATACCTAGAAAGATAATTTTTCATCGATGGTTTTATTATTGTCAAAGTTATTGACCTGTAATAGAGACATTATTAAAAATTTATTGAACTTAAGATATCATTAAACTTTTATTAAAAATAATGATATTGAATCATCGACGACATTCAATTATCATTTATTATTTTCTGTTGTAATATTATTTCTATTATTTATTTATTTATTAATCTAAAAAGTTTATTCATTAATTATTTTCATTATTTTTTTCCTGTATTTTATGGTTTTACGGGCATGCACATATTGGATGATATAGGCCTAAAATCACCACGGCATTTGCAGTGGAAATCGACACATATTGAGTTTCTAACAACGCATTGGTGATCCGTCCAACAATATCCACCTAAAAGTGGCGAGCATGTGGATTTATCTATGTAAGTATTATTGTTGTTGCAAATACACTTTCTGTCTTTAGAACATATGTTGTGCCAGGGGTCGCCACAATCTATATTTTTTTCACAGCTGTACAAAGAACCAACTGAAACAGTGACAAGTGCGATTTGATCAGTAGAAGCTGCGTAATTATGATTAGAGAGGCTTTGAAAGAAATTTTTGGCAAGTTCATTTAGCTTACAAAGTTCACATCGATTAAACGACACAGATCGATAGAGGACAGTGCATTGACACTGATTGTCAATGCAGGCAGAAAAATTGAAATGACAATCATAGTCGGTTGTACATTTTTCGTACAAGTAAGGTACACATTCATAATTGTTCAGAGCATAATGATTTTCTTTGCAAACACAGACTTTATCTTTTGAACATAATGAATTATTCATTGCAATTTGGCAGTCATAATCCTGTTTACAAGTTTTACCAAGTGAAACTGTGGAAACAAAATCAGTTAATATACATTATAACTTTTGTTAAGATATAACTGTCAAATTTACATTATAAAAATGTTATTTTTACATTACAAAAACTATCAATCCAAAAAGTAGATTTACATCAAGAAAAATATAAATTTAACATGTTTAATTTACAAAAAAAAATTCTAATTTTTACATTTGAAAAATGTATTATATAAAAAACAATTTTTCCCAGATATGTTATTTTTATAGATATACATTTCTCTAAATTTAACACCTTTGTTTTTATAATGAATACTAGAAAATCGAACGCGCTTTGCGCGCTTCTGTCAAAATTTTTATTATTGACAATTTAATTAATCAATATTTTTACAAATTTTACCCATTAATATTTAACCGTTGCTATAGTAACGGTTGCTAAGTTAATCGTTGTTATAGTAACTGCTGCCATAGTAACCGTTGCTAAAGTGGTCACCATAGCAATGAAAAGCGACAACAATGAAAATATCACATTAGGATGCGTCAAAATTTAATCTTCAAAAGTAACCTTTTAAAATTGGAATTTTGAGTTTCGCTTTCAATAGGAGCTGTATTTGGGCATTTCCTGATATATTTTGGTGTGTCATGATTTATTTTATATTCACAGAATTTTTTAAGAGGAGTTTAGTTCGGCCAAATTTTGAAATTTTTAAATTCCAGAAAAAATGCTCCAACAAAACTCCGGTTAAACAATTATGTGAGCATCAAATAAATCCTGACACATCAAAATATCTCAGAAAATGCCCAAACCTAACTCTTGCTAAAAGCGGAACTCAAAATTCCAATTTTAAAAGGTTGCTTTTAGAGATTGAATCTTGACGCACCATATATCACATTAACTTTTTTAATGAATATTACACTATTTAACCATGTAAATTTAACATCCTCATACCTGTAATTTTTAAATATAACTAGAAAATCAAACGCGCTTCTATCAAAATATTTACTATCCACAATTTAATAAATCAATATTTTTACAAATTTTAATATTTATTCATTAATATTTAACCATTGCCATGGTAACCGTTGTCATAGTAACCGTTGCTATGGCAATCGTCGTCATAGTAATCGTTGCTACGGTAACCGTTGCCAAAGTGATTACCCCATAGCAACCTAAAGCGACAATAACAATGAAAACGTTACATCGACTTTTTAATAAAGGATTTTTTCCGTGTATGAACTAAAAAGTACACTACTTACTCCGATCACACTGATACTTCGATCGCATGACGAATTTTTTCGGACACTCGCACTTATGATCAACACATACAGTATTGTAAGAAATGCATTCGCTATCCGAGTCGCAGTACTCGCCTATAAGTGCTACACACTGATCATCGCCAAGAGCGACGTAATTTGATTTGCACGCGCATTTTTTTTCATAAGAGCATTCTGCATATTTATAATTAATACAATAGTAGTCACTTGTACAGGATATTCCAAAATTACCTGCAATTAATTCCAATATGGATCATTACCGATCATAAAAAACTCAAAGGTACATTATTACTCACCAGCATTTGATACGCATATATTATTAAAATAATTTACATAACCCTCTTCGCATTGGCATTTTTTATCAATGCACTCAGACTTCGGGGTAGCACATTGTTCCAGCAACTGACAGTATTGGCCCAATAATGGCGCACAAGTCGTATTACTAATCATGGCGTAATGTTCTCTGCATGAACAAGTGTAGTCAATGCATTTCGCGTTAGAGATTTGTGCACAATCATCATCGTCCTTGCATTCGATCTTTTTGTAACCTAAATTAACATCCAGGAATTACAAAAAGGTAAAATTATCTCTGATACACTTAGAAAGTACATTGACTTACTTTGTTTGTATTTATTCTTGTGAGTCTTAGAGTCATCATCGGGTCGGTAATTATTATTATTATTCAAGCAGATAAGTCGACGCCGCGTACCAAAAATTGGAAAACACACTGTGCTATTAATTTTAACAGAATTTTCTATGCATTCACATATTTTTTTCTCAGAACATTTACTATTCTCAATAGCACGGCAATCATCGTCATATCTACAATTAATTCCTAATCCAACTGAAAATTAATTATAACTTTTTGTCAAAATTGGTTGATTTTTAAATTAGCTGATGTAAGGCTTACCAAAAATACATTCATTTTTTGTGCGATTCACAAAACCTGGTTTGCATTGACAATGTAAGTTACTGCATATAGAATCTACAACTATGCAGTCGGTATTATTTTTACAATTCCCACCAAGCACTGGTATACAACTGCTTTTATGCATTCGTAGGTGATTTTCAGCACACTCACACTTTTTATCTATTGAGCATATTGCATTGGGTATCGGGTGGCAACTATAATTATTTATGCAAGAATCTTCCAGAGAAACTACAATATAATTATTCATATTACTTACTTCGGAAGAAAAAATTTATTTTTAAAAATTAATTCAAGCAATTCTTATAACACATAAATAATAAAAATCAAATTAATTAAAATTTTTTTGCTTCATAAAAAATTATGAAAATGAAGTTAGCCGACATTTCAAAATTTTTAGAAATTTTTTATGGAAAAAATTTCAATTAAAAAATTTAAAAAAAAAATTTCACATATAAAAAACTTGAAAAGCTACAAGTGCAATTTTTTAAAAATATCTTTTTAGTTATAATTTAATTAATAAAAAAAATCAAAAATTTTTACGAGTCTGCTAACTTCAGTGTCATAAAAAAAATTATCATATTCTTCAGAATAGTTTTCTCGGTTAAAAATATTTTCAAAATTTAACAAGTTATTCTTAAGTTCGATTTTAAAGTCAAATTTTTATCGAAAAGTCTATTGATGTGTGAATAGGTTTAAAAATTTTGAAAAATAAATTATTTTACACACTAATACTGCCTGTGGTTTTAATTAAAATAATTTAATTGATAAAAAAAATAAAATCTTAAACCAAAAATATAATTTTGAAGAATTTCATTAATTTTAATCAAGCAGAAAAATTTTTAAATAAAGTAAAATTATAAAATAATTTTTTAGATAAAGAAATTTCTTACTTACATCGAATTAACTTTTTAGTTGTGTACTTACTAGGAAAACATACGTCATGACGATACACAAATCCAGGCTCGCATTCACAAACATGCTTATTGCAAAATGTATTTAGTACTTGGCAGGAATAATTAGTACTACACAAATTTACTGGATTAGGTACACATCGGCCTATGTGATCAGAATAATATGCTTCACAAGTACACCTATCGGAAGGAGAACATTTTGAAAAGGGCATATGAGAACTGCATTCGCGGTGATTTACGCATGGCATATTCATGAAAACTGAAATTATACTTTAATATTATCTGCAATTCAAGTTTTTTTTTTAGTTTTATTAACCAGTTAAAACAATTTACCTTTTACGCATCTATTAGTATAAAATACCATTCCGTCTTCGCATTGACACTTATTATCAACGCAAATAGACGCACTAATTGAGCAATCATCGTCAGACCAGCAAAAACCATCCATTGGAGATTTGCAATATTGGTTCACTTGCAAAACACTTGGTGGACAGGTACAGATTTTTTCCGTCGCACACTTTGCAAATTTTACTTGCTGGCAAGTTTCATCGTTTTCACAATGTGTGCCCAAAACGTCTTTAATAATTATTATAAGTCACATTATTCAATTTATATTTTGAAACAAGCATAGCTTTTTGATTAATTTATCAGAAAGAAAAATACAAGCCATAAAAAAAATTTTTAATACACGGAGAAAGTTATATTATATTATCGACAATACGAAATTTTTAGCTAAGATGCCAGTAAAATTTGTCCAGTGTTTAAAAAATTAGTTTTATAATTTTGGAATTAGAATTAATATAAATTTCTATAATAAAGTATCATAAAATCCTAATTGTAAACATTAAAAATGTAAATTAAACGTAAGATTTTCAAAAATCCAAAAATTTGATATACAGTAAAAAATTTTGCGTCAAAAAATTTTGTGTAAAAAATTTTTATGTTAAATATTTAACACTTTTTTGTGTTGATTTAATAAAATAAATGTTAAATTTACACATAAAAGTGTTCAAAATTTAATATAAATTAATTCACCCTGTAAAAAAAAATTGAAAACAATAAAAACGGTATCAAAAAGTACTGATTGCATTGAAAATACAGAGGACGAATTAATCAAACAGCTGTTATTAATATAAATGATTGTAAATAAAATTATAGAGTTGGTAGATACTTTAATAGAGATTTTTTACTTAATAACCTAAATAGTATTAATTCCTATCCGGAATTGAGTTAAATTCAAAAAACTACAATTATTAGATCATCATTTTTGTTATTTACTTCTCTCCGTGTATTTAATACGTTATAACTTACTAAATATGCACTTGTTCAAAATTTGAGTGTGATTCTCCTTGCATTGACACTCCTGATCAATGCAAACAGAATTTTCAGTCACGCATATTTCATTTTTCCAACAAAATCCGCCCAATATTGGAGCGCAGACTGTGTCATTGTATTTAACATTTTTTTCCCTGCAAACACACTTGTTTTTTGAACATTTTGAATGCCATATTCCATCACAGTCCTCATGTACTTCACAAAATCTTCCCAACTCAGCTAAAAATTATAAAATTAACAGTGTACTAAAAAAAAAAATAACTTTTTTGAACTTTTTCAGAGATTGTTCAATTACGTTTTAAATTTTTTTCCGTGCACTTGAATGAATCTTCGGAGTCCATCTGCTTGCAATAGTCATTTGGGTTACAGCACGGTCGCTGTAAAGGGGGCTTACACTACCGAAAAAGAAGATTATTCATGAAAATCTTCTTTTATAACATATTTAATAATCATATAATCAATTACTTACTTTAACATCCCTTAGCACGCACTGATTTTCTGGATTATCATCGACCAAAAAAGGAGAGCTTTCAATTATAATTATTAATATAAATATTCCACTCAAAGTTGAAGCTGACATTTTGAGTGGATAATTAATCAAAGTTAAAAAAAAAAAAGACTTTAGTTAAAATCTAATAAACTTTGACTGTATGCTAGGTTGGTTGACTTACTTATTGACACGTCGACTACCCAAAATTGATTTGATATTTTTACAAATGATTAAGTAAGCTATTAAAAAAAGATTTTTTTTACGACTACATTTTTACAATCACTTTCTAGTAATAAAATATGTTGAAAAAAAAAAACAACATTATTACTCCAAAAATAATTTCTAATAAAATTTTTATTGTTGGGTTCTAAATTATGATGATTGGATCGATCGTTGGAAGTACAATAGAAAAATTTTTAGAACTCCAAAAGTACAAAATTAAATTATTAGTAAAAAATGTATTATTTGCTATATGACATTGAATTTTAGTCACTAAAAATTTTTATCAACTGGCACGCAAAGGTTATCAGATGCAGCTTTGAAGCCTTGTATGCATTTGCACCCATAATCAATACATTTAGAATATTTAGTAACACATTGATGATCTACCCAACAATAGCCTTCCAAAAGTGGCCGGCATGTGGATTTATTTATTGCAGTATTATTTCTGTTGCAAATACACTTTTTATCACCCGAACATTTGTTGTGCCATGGATCACCACAATCGAGATATTCTGTGCAGGTATTCAACGAATCAACTGAAACCATGGTATTCATTATGAATTAGGGCCAGGAAGGATTACGTATGAAGTATTTTTGATCACATATAAAATATATGATTATAGTGGTCATATATGACGCAAACATGATTACGTATAAAACATATCAAGTACATATATAATCACATATTAAGTGTATAATGGATATTTGATCACATATGAAGCATGTGATTACATATGAAGTATATATGATCACATACGAAGTATATATGACTTCATATTAAGTATATAAAATGTATCTGATCACATTGATCACATATGAAATATATATGATCACATCGATCACATATGAAGCATATAATTGCATATAAAATATATATGATCATATCCGAAGTATACATGATCACATACGAAGTATTTATGACTTCATATGAAGGATATTAAATGTATCTGATCACACTGATCACATACGAAGTATACATGACTACATATGAAGCATATAAAATATATCTGATCAGATTGATCACATATGAAGTATATAAGATTAATGAACAATGATCAAGTTCGATCTTTATTTTTTTCTGATAAAATATTTTTACCATTAAATTTTACTCACTTCTCTGGCATTGATTCCCAGACACAGATCGGAAACCAGGTTCGCATTGACATCGATTATCAATACAAGCAGAAAAATTGAACCGACAGTCATCGTTACTTGCACAACGCTCATTCAAAGAAGGTGCGCATTCAAAAGATAATAATCCAAATTTGTTGAAAGCGTAATAATTATTCTGGCAAATGCAAATTTTATCTTCAGAGCATCTAGAATTTTTAATCGCAACTTCACAGTCACGATCCCTCTTACAGACTCTTCCCAGCGAAACTGAAGAAATATAATTAATCACAATTAGTTCTTATAATTGCGTCTGTAATAATCAAAGAAAGAGTTATATTTACTAGGGTCACATTGATACTCCGATCGCATCACGAATTTTTCCCCGCATTTACACGTATGATCAATACAAACTGAATTGTAAAAAATACACTCGATGTCGTGATCGCAGTAATGACCCAAAAGTGCTACGCACTTATCATCACCCAGAGGAACATAATCTGATTTGCACGCGCATTTATTATCATTTGAACACTCTGCGTATTTAATGTCAGCGCAGTGATCATCTCTATCGCAAGATATTTTGAAGTGTCCTGCAACATTAAACGATTAGAATCGCTGAATAATTGGAATGATTGCCTAGATTAGAATATAATATAGCTACCTAATGTTGATATACATTTGTAATTAAAATGTTTCTTGTAATCATCCTTGCATTTGCACTTATGATCGACACAAATCGAATTTTCGGGAGCGCATTGTTGATGTTCTTCACAATGTTCGTTTAATAATGGTGCACAAGTTGACCCATCAATGAGAACGTGGTGCTGATTACACACACAAAAATTATTTACGCACTTTGAATCAAGTACTGCTTTACAATGATCATCTACTTCACATTGCTTTGCCAATTGGTCTAAAACGTCCAGAGAAAAAATATTACAGAACCTCACACGGAGAAAATTGCAGGTTTGTAAATTGAAGCTCATTTTACTGGCTTTGAAATGAAATTTACAAAAACCAAAAAAAATCTTGTTCAAAAGTTATTTGGGGGAAAAAGCAGTAAAAGTGACAAATTTTGAATTTTCAAAAATTTCAAGCCGCTGGCATTTTTTAACTAACTAAAGAATAAATATCGTAGTTATGGTGGACACAAGCCGCGCTATATCGTATATATATATACACTTCGTACATAAACTTTTGAACCATATGTATTTTCTGAATGAGGATGACGAGCTGAGTCAAAATATATAGCAAAATTTTCCAAAAGTTCCGTCATAAGGACAAATGAGGAGCTGATTTTGAAAAGGATATCTTTTATCATATTTTATAAAAGCAGTTTTTTGAACTTTTAAATATTAATTACTTTGAGAATTATAAATATTTCTAAATGAAAATTGAATTGTAACTTTATAACCAATAGCACTTTATAGCTAAATTAAAAAAGTTCAATAAAAATATTTATAATTAAAGATATCTAGTTTTTTATCTCGATTAATCAAAAATGAAAAGATACCCTTTTGAAACTCAACTCCTAAAATGCAATAGTTAGATTTTTATTAAGATGATAATTTGTACTATTTAATTGTCTCCGTGCACTTTATAACTAAAGCGACATCACGACGTTTTAATTAGCAAATTGTCTAACTCCATTTTAGATAATCTTCTATTTGTACGAAAAAAACAATTAGTTGTTCTAATAAAGATATAATATTTAGGTTTGAACCGTCGATTAACTTACTTGAAACACACTTGTCATTAGACTCTGACAGATGACCTTCACCGCACAAACAAATATTATTTATGCAGACAGAATTGACTGGAGCACATAGTTCATTTCTGGAACAATCCCCGCCGAGTAATAGACCACAGGTTGTAATATTGTACTGACCATACCCAGGCAAACATTCACATACATTGTTCTCAGTGCATTCAGCGTTCCGAATTGCCGCACAATCATGTTGATAGGTGCAATTCTCTCCTAATCTTTCTGCAGTGCAATTTAATTGACAAACTTTCTCAATTTTTTCTTTATGAATTTGTTACAAATTTTCAACTTACGTGACAGACATAAATTTTCAGAAACCTTGAAAAAGAGTTCTTTGCATTGACATTTTTTGTCAATGCAGACCGAATTGATAGCATAGCAATCTTTATCTTTAGAACAAATTCCACCGAGCACTGGTCTACAAAATTTTTCATCCCAGGCAGCGTAATTTTTATCACAAACACATATGTTGTCATCTGAGCATGTAGCATGTTCTATATTGTGACATTCAAAAGTACTGTTGCAAGATTCGTACAACCGATCTATTAAAAAGTAAAACTCTTCAAAATTTTATAAAATAATTATTATTATGGATTGATCAAACTTGATCAAACTCACCAGGAAAGCATTTAGAGTTTTTATAAACAAAGTTGGGCTTGCATTGACAGTGGTAGTTGATGCAAACAAAGTTGTTCTTCCTGCAAGGCACACTAGTATCAATGCAATATTCGCTACTCCGAGTACTTGGGTAACATGCTGTCAGATTATGCTCAAAATAATTTTCTTTACAAATACACTTTTTTAATTTTGAGCATTTTGTAAATGGTATCAAACGGCTGCACTCAGAATTTTTATCACAGGCCATTCCGATATGAGCTGAAAATATTCAATAATCTATTGGATATAACATGTGTGATCATGTACTCATTGGTTAACAATAATTCATAGCTAAATTTGTCATTAAAGACAAATTTTGAAATTGGGGAAAATATCGGATGAAGAGAATAAAGGAGGGACTTAATTCAGGTTAATCACTGTATTTACCCAGTGTGCATTTTTCGTTAGAATCCGCTGTATGCAGATTGTCGCATTGACACTTATTATCAATGCAATCAGAATTCAGAGGTAAACAGTCATCTTTTGTCCAACAAAACCCTCCTATTACTGCAGCACAGTAGGTCGGATTGACAGCAACAGTATTTGATGAGCATTGACAAGTATTATTTTGCGAACATTTTGCAAATCTAACTTCTTGACAAAGGATGTCATTCTCACAATGAGCTCCCAATGTATCTTCAACAGAAAATTTCAATGAAAATCGATAGAAAATCTAATCAATATTACATACTAAAAATTAAGATTCAAATCTTAATGATGCAAAAAGCATACTGTTAGACAAAAATTAACCGCTAATTAGAAAGAAAAAAAAGATAAAAAATTTATCGGAATTTCTTTAATAGATTAATTGCAATTTTTACATAAAAAAATTGGTTTAATGAATTTTGGTGTGAATTTTTAAAGTCTTTTTGAAGGGACAAACACAATAACTTTTGAGAAAATCAATATTTCAAATCAATTTATTTTTTAATCTCCTCATCTGTCTAATAAAAAGTTCTGGAATTAAAATTGCAGCTTAAATTTGTTTTGTTTAATTATAATTAATTTTTTTCGGCTGGCAGTTGGAGAAATTTTCCATCCTTTGAGCAGCCATATCTAAAAATTTATTTGTAAATACAGCTTTAAGATATCTGATACTATACTTAATTGTATCGTTGATTGACCAAAGGTAAAACAGTCTTTAACTAGTTTTTTTTTGTGGAAAAATTTAATTAAACGCGCTTTAAAATAGAATTTTAAGTCAAATTATTTTCTAGTAATTAACCTATTATTAAAATTATTTTAATTAAATTTATTAATTATTTTTGTTCTGAGGTTTAATATAAAATTATTAAAAATTTTGAATTTACCAAACTTTTTAAAGCTACTTACCAAAAATACATTGATCATTGGATCTTAAAGAGAAATTATCTCTGCATTTGCACTCATTATCAATGCAAACAGCATTGTTCGTTAGACAAGACTCATTTTTCCAACAAAATCCTCCCAATAGCGGCCCACATGACATTTCACTTATCTGAACATTCTTAGCTCTGCAAACACACTTGTTATCTTTTGAACATTTCGCATGGTGGATTTCATCGCACTCGTCATTACGGTAACAGAACTTTCCTAATCCGACTATCGAAAAGTATTAGAGTAATTGTAATTATAATTTTTTATATGCATTATAAATCATAACAACCTTTTTCAGTGCATCTGAAGAGATTTTCCGGCCCACTTGGCATGCAAACGTCTCTTATATGACAGCACGGACGTTTGAGATTCAAATTACACTGAAAGAATCAATTAAGGTAAAAATTTGATTTTCAAATTTTGGTTCGATAAATATACTTACAAAAGAATTTCTAAAAGCACATTCAGCATCAACTTGATCTTTTGTTAATGAACGATCTGCTTGCGTTATTGAAGACAATGTAATAAAAATTACCAAAAATTTAAAACTAGACATTTTTTGCAAGTTTCAATTATATGTTGTTAATTTTTAACCCGAAAAATATTTTAAAATAATTATTTATTGCTTCGAATTTTCGTTTTTTTTCAATGACTCAATTCTAACCGGTAGTGCGTAAATACTAAAATTAAATAGAGCTAGGACATTATTTTTGTTTTTAAGATACTCGGTTGAGGTCATTGTAATTGTTAAATAAATGTGATGTTTATTACATCAAATTTAATTGGAAAAGTATTAAAAAAATATAACAGTCCACTCAATAACTTCAAGCTTAGTTTTAGAAAAATATTATTAACTTCTTATTTTTTAACGGAAGTTATTAAATTATTTTTGATGAAGCTCGCGGGGTTTTTAGCAAGTTAAAAAAAAAATTCCATTAATATTTTTTCAAAATAAAATCTAAAAAATTTTGAAAAAGTTTTCCGATCGGATTTTTGGCATGATAAGTTATGTGTATGATCTACTGGTGTTTATGCGAATATGAGTATCATATGTAGAAACATAACTGGGAAAACCGAGACATTAGTTGCATTCAAAAGATTCTCTAATATTTCATCCGAGGATTTATAACATATTTAACTCTAGTGAGCTCTGCAGATACGAGGAGAGATATCGCGGCATATACCCTTGTTCGGAGATTTATTAATGGTGAGAATGTTATGTCCAGAAAAGTCAGGTAGAGGCAGAGAGGAACATGCTGTTGTCGCCATTGTACGGACATTAGGTAACCTGGTCGGTGCTTCATCATCGACGATACGAGATCCCACTAAAAAAAATAAATTTTGTGTAAAGAATTTCTAAAATTTATTTTTTTTTTTCCCCCTTGCATACTTAACATTAATTATCTTTTAATTTTTTTGGATAAAAAAAAATTATGTGGACCGATTTGGGCTTGTTTTATAATTTTTACTAATTTAAATTAATTTTTTATGCAAAAAAAAAAAATTGTAAAAATTGACCGAAAAATTAATAAATTTGAAGAAAACTTAAAGGTTTTTTTTATGAAATTAAAATGATTGAAAAAAATTAATAAATGCAATTTTTAACCTTTTTGGAGGAGAAAAAAATTGATAATTAAAAAATTTAATTAATTGAAAAAAAAAAATTAATAATTAAATCAAAAATGAAATTTCTTTATTAAGTCAAAATTTGAAATTTCATTGAACTTTTCGGCGTAAATAAATTGTTTTTTTTTCTGTTAAAATTTTTGGTAAAAAAAATACTAGAAACAAATTAATTGCAAGTATTTTGTAAGTAAAATTTCTTACTTGATAATTATAAAAATATATTTCAGTCTTAATAGCGTGATGATTTAATAGTCTGGCGACTTACAGAACATTCTAAAAGAAAAATAAAATAATCATTATTTAGAGACACATTTTTATTATTAGTTTGATAAAGTGTCTGTGTAGTATATTTATAAATTAATTAAATTTACTGTCATTAATTTTAAATTATTACAAACTTTTAATTTGAAAAATATGAAGCATGCACTGGAAATTTTTCCTCGTGAAGTTTGGGAAAAGATTTTTATAAAATTAAGCAATAAAGAACGCTTCAAATTTCGGTATTTGTGCCAAACTTTTTACGAGGCCATTGAAAGAATTATTACTAGGAATAAGTTATGGGGAACGTTATTTCAAAAAAATGCAACTTATTGGAAGAGTCAAATTATAGCCAAGCGATTTCCAACAGTGAGACAAAAACAGTGGAGACTGTTCTTCCAGAGTGTTTTTAAGCAAATGTTCCTTTCCTACCAAAAATGGAAGTTGTTTGGAAATAGTAACCGCGAACTGGACAAAAAATCTTGTGATTTCACTAAAAATTTCGGAGATAATGAAGTAATTACTTGCTTTGATGTTTGGGGTAAGAATATAATTAATTACGTACATGGAAAATTTATTTAATTTAATGTGACTTTCTTTAATTTACTTACATTTATATTTTGTAATCAAATTAATTCTTTGTTATTTAAGAAAAATTCCGCGTCTTAACGTCGAAAGTCTTTGAATTGTATAATTAGAGTGTAACCATAGAAATAGAATGAAATTTATCAGTTCTAAAATGTTCGATTAACATTTTATCGCTTGTCACTTTTATCGCAAATAGTCATAACATCAGTAATATCATGTCATTTAATGACAATTTGCATTACTCAGAGCTTTAATAGAATAATGTTTTATTTTGTATAAAATAATTGATAATTATTTTATAAATCGGCCCTAAATTTTTTCCCGCAATTTTAAAATAAATAATTCAAATTTTTAATATCAAGGCGAAAAAAAATTTATCAAATAAAAGTTATTTAAAATTCAAATAAAAAAAAAATATTTTTTATTATATAATTTTTGGATTAAAAAATTAATTTTTTTTTTTTTTACATGATTTTTAGTAAAAATTTTAGCTGTTGGAACAAATAATGGATCTATTTACTTTTACAAAGTAGATCGAATAAACCATCAACCTATATATCACACAAAAAATCAAAATTCTGTCGCTCAAATAAAATTATGGTACTTGGGTAATTATATTCTTTAAATTTCTAAAATCAATGAGTTACAAATTCTGTAAGTAAGACTCTGAAAAAGATCTGTAATTCAACAGGCCCTAAGGAATTAATTGCAGTCACAACATCCGCGAGAGAACAGCTCAAATTTTGGAATGTCTACCTAAAGAGAGAAATTGTTACTTCTGAAGTATACTACGGCAGAAATCTATGGTTGTTTATAATAAATTTTGATATTACTTATTATAACAATAACAATATTTGAAGTTAATAATTTTTTTAAACAATAGCGTTGGCTTGAACCGTCGATTGTTTGTTGAACATGAGTATACAATCACTGAATATAAATTCGATTTAAACCAAATTCATCAAGGAGCTAATTGTCAGGTTGAGATATACAACGATCCAGATGCTAAATTTTTGGCACTTTACAGCGAACAAGACAAAGTAATTTGTTAAATATATTTTATCTTACAATAATTGTGTAGAATTTATTATTTAATAACCCATTAAAAAATTTTTTCTGATTACCAGATAACCATAAATGGCCTAATAAGTTTATTTATACTGTTTCAATATGAAAAATAATTAAAAATTGGCTATATCAAGCCTATTATGACCATAAATAACTTTCCGATAAAATTTAGTGTTGAAAATTTCCAACAGATGGCGCATGATCGTTCAATCGTCTCGCTATAACAGAGTTAAATATAATAAATTAAGTTATAAAATAAAAATAAATTTTTCAAAGCTTATATGACATTAATTTTTAGTTAAATAAACTATCAAGTTGATTGTTATTTAATTAAATATTAAATTAAAAATTGAAAAATGAATTTTTTTATTTAGATAGCCTGATCTGGCATATCAGAAAATTTTTTCATAGGTTAGAAGATTCTAACCCTTTTAGAACTTCTTGAACAAAAATAATAATTTTTTAAAAATAAATAATTTTTCAGTTACAAGTATTGATGCAATTTGGAACGGCTGCAGTGATTACAATTTTTCAGATTCAACAAAACATTCCAGTATTTACTCAGATTGACGATGACTTTTTTCCACTAAGACCCAGCACTACTCGAGTCGGTGATGATATAATCGTCGATGATGATCTGATATGTGAATTCCACATTTCTAGTATGAATGTCACTATTCTTGCACATGGTAATATTTTTCTTGTTTTTTTAATAAAGTATTTGACTTATAATTCATAAAGTAGTGATTATTTTTATTTTATATTCAGCTGGATTTCTCACTGCTAGAGTAATACAAGCTAAGGACACAGTATCTGTTTGGGAAGTCTGCAGTATACCATTAGCCAAAAATGAGATAGTTACATGTGTTTTTATTTTTGCAGATCTTTTGTTGATTGGACTAAACACAGGTGAGAATAAATTATGACAAAATAAATTTTTCCACTTATCAAAGTCAAAATAATTTTATTTGTTACAGGAGACATCAATGTGTATGCAATTGAGAACATCAAAAGTTTACTGGACACTGCTCTAATTTTTAAAAATTTAAGAGTTATAAAAGTAGGTACTTCTCCTATAATTGCAATAAATTCAACGGAAATAAAAAAAAAATCTTACATTGTTGCTTCAACTAAATCAAAATTATTTGCTATAAATATTTCTGTATAATTTAATATTCAATAAGAAGGATTTAAAGACTGTGATTAATCCTTCAATAAAATAGATTAACGGGCAATTTTTAAAAATTAACTACCTATAGATTCTCAACACAGTATGTAGTTAAAAGTTACGACACCTCGAGATAATTATTCACTTTTTTTGACTAATTTATTTACACTCCGAGCCAAGATGAATTACTCG
This sequence comes from Cotesia congregata, assembly GCA_905319865.3. NCBI lineage: Eukaryota > Metazoa > Arthropoda > Insecta > Hymenoptera > Braconidae > Cotesia > Cotesia congregata. Next base: position 1,403,650 of record CAJNRD030001118.1, on the reverse strand, counting down.
AATTCTTCATAGTCTTTATCATGTGATCCTCTTCATCATGTTTACTAAATGATTTAGCCATTTCAAAATGAATAATCCCATGATCGACATGACTCGGGTGTAATTAATCAGCCGCTATATACATCCATATACTTATACACTAAGAAAGTACGCAACACAATAAAACTCATTTGCCAAAGCAATAACACCTGTATTTTATTTACCAAACACACATAATAGGTCAAACAAACACGACGTTGATGCATGGAAACGATAATTCTACGTCTAATAATAATCTTATACATATATATATATATATATATATATATAGATATTCTGAAAATGAGGTGTCGTCATCAACAACCATCCTCACTCTATACCAGGCTAATAAAGATTTTTAATATTATATCGAATTAAAATATATCAATAATATTGAGGAAATAATTTTTCCGATTATAATTAATTAAATATCGCCTTTTAATAAAATAAAAATTAAAAAATTTTTATATATAATTTTTTTAGAATAGATAGTGTTAAAAATCGCCGACAGATGGCGCATGATCGCTAAATTGTCTCCTTTCAAGAGAGTTAAGTTTTAAAGGATAATATTTTTCATAAAAAGTCCAATTTGATAAACTTCATTATAGAATTTTTAAAAATATTTGAAAATAAAATTCATTAAATTGTCTATTAATAGGATAATTATACTATCGGAGGATTACAGTAGCAACAGGGAGGAAGAATCAACCGATCATTGAGTAGAAAAATTTCATCTACTCGCAATATCTCTTACCGATCTTGTAATTGTATCTTCTCTTGCAATGAAGAGCTGGAGGAGGCGGAGGACGATCGGCAACCGGAATCGGCGCATGTGTACTTATATATTTCAATGGGCAATGACGACAGGTGAAGAAGACAAGTTGAGATCAAGAGGAATGAGGAGCAAAGAGATGGAAGGACGCCTGCCGTGTCTTTATTTCACTTTACGCCAATTTAATTCCAATCTATAATACACCAGTAAATAAGATAGAAAAGTGTGTAACACCGATCATACTCGTACTTTATTTGCACATATATGTACTGAACTAGTACAGGGGTACACGATATTTATAAACACGCCCCGCGTCTTCGTTCGGCGCCATTATTTTTTCAATTTTTTCATTTGCATCGCAATCTGCTGGTTATATCATGATCATCGGTATGCGTACAGTATATTTAAGAAGAAGAAAATTCTACTGAGTACCCTTGGTTTAATTATTTTTCGAATACTTTAAATAAGTGGAGTTAGTTAAATATTTCAGTAAAAGCGCAATACGTGTTTTATTTAATTACGAGTTTGAATTAAGTTAATTTTTTTTGTTTTCAATATTATTTCATACATTTAGCAATATATTGCGCTATTTATGATCAATCTCTAGATACCATAATTAAGAAATAACCTTGTATCTTATGAACTATTGACATTTTTAAAGATATAAGCTCATTCCGATGTTACACTCATCGAGACCTTTCATTTGAGTACCCACATCAATTTTTCATATATTTTGTATATTTATATATATGTTAATATGAAAAATATATCAAAAATGCATGTGGGTACTCAAATGACAGCTCTTGATGAGTGTAACATCGGGATGAGCTTATATCTTTAAAAACGTCAATAATTAAGAACTGACATTGCTATCTCGTCAACTATTGACATTTTTAAAGACATAAACTCATCCCGATGTTATACTCATCAAGACCTTTCATTTAAGTACCCACATCAATTTTTCATATATTTATAAATTTCATATATATGTATATATGAAAAATATATCAAAAATGCATGTGGGTACTCAAATCAAAGCTCTTGATAAGTGTAACATCGGGATGAGCTTATATCTTTAAAAATGTAAATAGTTCATAAGATAAAAGGTAATTTCTTCATTACCTATCTAAAGATAGAGCATTTTCGAATGCAGCAAAAAGAAAAATATATCCTCTATAAATAATTTTAATAAAATAAAATAGATTTAAACATTGATCTAAAAATTGCAATGATTAAAATATTGAACTTGTGGGCGCATAAGATTAAATTAGCTACTGGATTCTTGAAATTACATCAATGCAGGTATGATCCGGGGGTTATTGTCGTAATATAACGTAAATGTCCAAGTTTAAGAACGCTGGGGAATAATCGATAAAAGTTGAGTGTTGATCGGTAAATTCGATCGTTAAGAATCCCTGATGGTGAACGAATAACATAAAAACCGGTCGTATATATAAGTTAGGATAGAGTATTCGAACGAGCACCGTGTATAACCAACGACTATGTCGTTCCAAGTGCCATTACGACCCGTTTCTTTACTTTTATATATATTTGTATTTTTGTTTAGTTCTGATGATCATACCCTGTCCGTTTTTATATCTTGGCGGTCGGCTATTTCAAGAAGCTGCATTACATCGCGAGAGGGAGGATTTAATTTAACATTAAATTGTCGTTAATGGAGTAGAAGCTCCTTGTAGGGATCTACTCATCACATCACATCACTTCACTTATTTTTTTCATTTAATACCATTTTTAGATCCACGTTTTATGTATTTGTCTTCGGGTTATCATTTTACATTTTTTATTTATTTTATTTATTTTATTTATAGCCAACTGGTAGCCAAGTTCTTTTTGCGAATTAATAATAAGTAGTCGGCGGCTTAACGAATACTGTTACTGATTATTAAACTCATAGTTAATGGTTATCATAATTGGCTATAAAAATCGTACGGTCGATATAAAAATTACGGTTTGTAATAAATAATAATTTTCTCTTAAGATTATATTAATCCTAGAAAAATAATTAAAGTGATTTAATAAAAAAAATAAATCGTAAATTATTTTGGCTAATTTAATTTATTATGCTTATTATTGCTATATAATCATTTCGATTAAAATTAGTTCTAGGAAATCCCGACAGGTGGCGCATGGTCGCTAAATTATCCCCTAACAAGAGAGTTAGAAGTTGTTCCCTAATAAAGAGTTAGTCAAAAAATCTTGAAATATAATCTGATTAGGTTTTTAATTAAAAGAAAAAATTTTTTTTCTCAATGCTGTTACTAAACTATACTATGAAAAAATTATTCCAAATATTATTATTGGAATTAAATAAAAAAAAATTTAATATAAGCTAAAGCCAAAATAATTTTTATTTTAAAATAAAAAAATTAATCTTGAAATATTTAATTATAAAATAAAAATGAACTTTTTTATTATTTTTTAAGAAGCTTATAGTACTTAGGTTATTAAATAAATAATAATTGAAAAATAGTAACAGTTACCATCATAAACTATAATAATTATTTTCTAAGCTAATTTAAATTCCACATGAAAAATCATAATTATTATCCTCGATAGTAATCATTACCATCCTCAAAAATAACTTTTACAATTAAAATAATTATTAAAATAAAATTTTAATTTATAAAAAAAAAATTTAAGGATTAAAATTAGGATTCAAAGAAACTTTTTGATTTTACTTGTTAAAAAATCTAAAGTTACAATAAAAAGTATCCACAACTTTACAATGATAAATTAAAGTTATTATTATTAAAAAAAAAAAAACTGTTGAGTTAAAAAAGTGACAGGTACTTGGGTGAGGATTGAGAGCAAGGAGGGCGTGACAAGAGACTTTAAGATGTTACTGGGTCCTAATAACCACCCTCGCATTGCCTAAGGATGGACTGGATGGGCAGCAATAATCTCAACTTGGCATAGACAACTCTCGCATCCAAGCGACTCGATCATTATCGCGGCCAATAATCACTGGGATGTATTTTGTTAAGTGCTGCTGTGAAACAGTAGAGCAAGATAAAAGATAAAAAAGCCCGAGTATATACCTCTACATTGCGAGATACCAGAACGATATAATAAAGCGAGAGTGAAAGGATGCCTCTTTTTATTCGAAATTTTATTTTTCGTACTCTCTGATTTTCTTTCTCCATGTCTGTCTACTCGAGTGTGGAGTAGAGGATAATGAAAGAGCTGCTCGAGTTCATGCGGTCCAAACTGACAGCGACTCTAATTTCGAACAATTACTCACCAGCGATTAAAAGAGATTTAATTGTCATGCCGAGTTTTGGATGGACCCAGAGGCTACTAGAATCTAAAAGTCCAAGCTTAGAGATGTATGGATGTATATATTTATGAGATTTTAACTAGAATTTGTTTCATCATGTTAAGGATTAAATGATAGCTTAAATACGATTATTTATTTAATATTGTTATTGGGGTTCAAAACTAAAGAAATTTCTTTCATCTACAAAATTAAATAAAATCGTTAGAAAACTTTTGACCGCGAGTTGTGCCTTTTCAAGGTTTCATATCATTCTCATCAATAGTCAATTTATGATGATAAGTATTTTGGCTGGTTTCGAAAATGCTCTACCTTTAGATACTTAATTAAGAAATGACCTTGTATCTTGAGAAACATTGACATTTTTAAAGATATAAGCTCATCCCGATGTTACACTCATCAAGAGCTTTCATTTGAATACCTACAATGTATATCTATATTTATGAATATAGATATACAAATACATGGAGTGATAATATACTGGTACATGAGCATGTATTGGGGCTCTTACGGCTAGCGTAGAGAAAAAAAAAAAGCCGAAAAAAGTGTTTTTTTGGAATTGCTCCGAAATTTGTTGCTTTATCAATTTAAACTTGAAAATTCTATATGAAACCTGAAAAACTGCGTCGAATGCCACCAACTGCGTGAAAATCGGTTCATTCATTCAAAAGTTATTGCGATTTGAAAATTCGAAAAATAGTGTTTTGTCAAATTTCTATCAAACTTTTGAGCTCAAAGAGCTCAAAAGCATACAAAAGATATTTTTTGAGCTTGAAGAGCTTAAAATAATACACAACTTGTATTTATGAGCTCGAAGAGCTCTAAAACGTCATAAGTGCAATTTCAAACGTTTAGGTATAGAATTAGCGGGAAGTTGCAGGAATGGCCTTCAGGGTGTACCGTTTTTCTAATTTTTTTATTTTGTTGTTTGGCCAGAGATAATTTAAGAAACAATTACTTATGTCAGTAAAATCCAATATGATAGATTTAATTTAAAAAATCTGGAAATCGGTTGACCGCGGAGGCCAACCCTAGAACTTCTTGCTAAGTTTGAATTTGAAACTCGTTAAAATGTGTTTTCTGGTTAATATTTAATCTTTTCAAGCTCAAAGCACCGTTTTTTACATTTAGAAACTAAAGAAACATGTGGATAAATATCATTAATGTAAAAACACTGGTCATAGGTGACGAGGTTACCAACATGCGCGACTAATAGAGGTTCTATTTCTATTTTGTTGGTAGCTTTTTTTCAAAATTAAATGAGCGGTTTAACATCTTAAAATTTCACGCTCATATTTTTTTCATAACGCGCCTAAAGAATTATAACTTGAAAAATTAAAAAAAAATGTTACAGGCAGCACCAATAAAATTGACGATAATGGATTTGAAAGGAGTAATTGAAGAGATGACCACATTGAGATGACCACCATATAACTGTTAACGGAACAGTTTATTCAGATGCAAAAGCCTCTTAAGCTCTCGGCAATCCATTAGAATCTGCTGGCACGTCTAGAAACGTTTCAAGAGAAATTATAACAGGATCACCTAAAACATTAAAAGCCACCATCATAACTGATACTGACACCATTATTCCTGAAGATACAGTGACTCCTGTCGGCGAGCCCATTGTTTCGGCTTTGAAGACCAATTCAGTTGGTGAAATTATTATTAGTACCATAGAAATACCCCAAGCTCGTACACTAGAAGTTACTACAGAAGCTCAAGTATTTAGTACTGCTATAACACCAATTACAGATGATGTAATTAAAATTTTGACAGCTAAAACAACTGCGGAATCACTAATTGATTCAACAACATCAATTAAATCAACGAAAGATGATTCAATTAGTACTGTAACGCCAGATGAAACAACTACAAGTACACCGACTACAGAAACTGAAGTAAGTAGTACTACAACACCAACTACAAATGATGAAATTAGTACTTTGACACCTGAAATAAATGAAAAATCAGCTTTTGTCTTAATGACACATAATGAATTGGCTTCATATGGTATAACTACTACTTCAACACCCGAAAAAATTATAGATGCTCACAATGGTGGTTGTTCAGACCAGACGGTTTATTTTGAAACACGAAACACCGGAATATTGCAACTGGTACCTAATCAATTGCCACAATAATCTCAATCATCAAAGTTTCTGGACACACTCATTGATAGGAGATTGTAATAACGTTAAAGCTTATCAAATTTGGCCTCATAAACAATCGGTTCGACCGTTCACATATTTTCCATACACATTTAATTACCATTATACTTATACGAAACAAAATTCCTACGGGTGTAATTTATATCGAGTTAAATGCCAACACCACTATTTTGTTAATATAACTGAACATTGTAATCATGAACACGTCGGTGAATGCTCTAATTATCAAATGATTCATGCTATTTATTCTCCAACGTCATTCATTCTTCAACCGTTCAACATTTCAGCTTTTCCAACTGAATCACCTCAAAATAAAGATGAATTATAACAATGAAACATTGTTATAATTCAATTCAATTAACATTGTCAAGATATTGAAACTACAACTGTATTCGCTTCAGAATAATTAATTTTAATAAATTTTGGTTAGCAATACCTTGGATCAAGATAAATTTTCTTTGATCAACCAATTTGTGATTAAAAGTATGAAAGATTAATAAAATAATAATATTTTTAATTAAAGATCAAGTTTTTTCATTAAAAATAGAAAAAAATTTTTTTTTCGACGTCAAGTCATTATAAAATATATTTAAAACTTATTTTTGATCGGATTTTAAAAATTATTTCTAGCAAATACCAATATATGGCTTATGTAAAACGCATGCAATGAATAGAAAAAATAATTATTTGAATAGAGATGAAGATGAAGATGAATAATGAAAATAATAAATCAGTAAAATAGAATTAACAACAAAATATAACCATTGCGGAATTAAAGGCATGATTAATTAATCCTTTTAAAAAAGTGGTATTTCTAGCATAAGAAAATTTTCTTGAGTGCGTATCTGATATAAAAAGTTAATTCTCCGTGGTGCATTACGGCAAATGAAAAATACTCCACAGAACAGATGGATCTTAGCGTCTTAGGTTGCTGGGTATCGGATGAGCCGTCCATCATTACGACGCCTAATTCGAAAACCGAAACGATAGCGGGTTTCGCGGTGTAATTCATAACGCGCGATCACAGTCATTGTGGAATTATTATATACAAAAGAGAAAGAGAGAAAAAAAAAGAGAATAGATGATAAGTTGAGTAAGATAGCGATACACAAGAGTGGAGACTTGCTCATAATTCTTTGTAATAGCTAATATCTCACAACAGTCGTATAAATGTGAATCGGTTACTAGTTACCGCTTACCATGATTTATCGTCATGGGTGTACCGTTCAGACAGGGAAGATGAGAGAGTAGAAACGCAGATCCAATACGAGATCACGCTCGAGAAAATTTTTAATAAAATTTTTTTTTTTAAGTTAGTTTTTAATTTTCTTAAAAAAAACTTAAGAGTTCACTCAACTTTTCTTTTTTTTTAGTCAAAAAAAATTTTTTTAGAAAATTTGAAGGTATAAAATTGTTTTTAATTAAATTTTTAAGAATTATGTAATTAAAAAAAAATTTAACGCAAACTTTTACTTAATTATTTTTTAAATGAATTATCAATTATGGCAAAATATTGTTTTGTCTATTAATTAAATAAAATTATTAGAATTTGTAGAAAATTTTCAATTACAAATTTTGTAAATACTTAAAAAAAAATAAATATAAAAAAGGTAAGACCTTTTAGTTAATATCAACTCTTTATAAGATCTACATACCTCATCATCATCATGTCTTCCCGACGTAAGCTAATTTACCGAGTGCAAATTAAGTTTATCTTGAAGTTTATTTCAAATTCAAAAAGTTATTTTCAAGTTTTAATTACAAAGTTGTAATTAAACTTGTGTTACATCATCGCGTTTATTCCCTTTAAAAGAACCCGCAAACTCGTTACACTTTTTGAACACACAAAAACATCCGCAAACGGGGTTAATTGACCTCGAACATTTTATTAATCTTGAATTTTTAATTATTGTTATTATACGCGCCAAAATAATTTTTAAATCCTCATCTAAGCAGACGAAATAATTCGAGTAAACAAATTTCATATACTTTAACGGAATAACTATAATATACTTGAGAAAGTTATTCTCAATACATAATTTTATTTTTAAATCATAGTAGTGTCACGGAAGGTTCACTCGTGTCTAAAAATAAAATTATTTTTAAGATCACTTTATCTTGATTCAAGAATTATTTTTCTTTTAATATTATTTTATAATAATAGAAAAATTCATCAGAAATAATTAAAATTTTCATTAAAAAATAACAATATAAAAAACAATAAAAATAATCAATTGTTGATATTCTAACAAAAAATTAATTAATATTACCTTGTGATTTAATTTTTGAGAAAAAAATTGTTAGGAAAAATATAAATAAATTTTTTTAGAAAATTTTAAGTTAATTCTGTTCTAAATTAATTAATTCTAGAATTAATTTAAACAAACCATCTTAAAACAGTTCAAATTTTCAACGCAAAATTTTTTTTAAACTAGTGTTTTTTAGTGCAATAATTTGAACTCATAATGCAGCGAATCAATTACAAAAAATAATTCCTTATTATATAACAAATTAAATAATTATGATTTCGATAATCCTGCTTATCACGGTAATTATGTCTTTTGGCTTCGGAGAAAAAATAAAAAAAAAATAACTAATTTTATTATAACTTTTTGAGCGGATCGAGTGGATTGGAGACGGGCTGTTGGCTTACAGAAGATTAAAGTGGGAGAAAGCAAAAAAGAGTCAAAACAGAAAAACATCCTGGACAAATTACACGCACGCTAAGTGGACCGATTCAAATGATTATTATGATCTTGAATTTTGAGAATACCTTTCCAAGAACGTTTATGCAGGACCAAGACCACGGCATATATATATACATACAACGCTCTCATTTGAATGCGATTTGTAATGCCAGTAATTCCCCACCTAACTGGATCTTTATTTTCGCTTATATTTAAATTTGTTAAACACTATTTTAATATTTATATTATTTAAATTTCAAACAGCTTGCCGGGATTACAGTGATTGAGGATTAATTGTTATACTTGTCCGAAGAATAAATTTAAAAGACGAAAAAGTAATTTTTAAAAATGACAAACTTTAAAAAAAAACCCCTCGGGCTAATTTTAACGGAGTAAAAATCTATCAACCTGTTATTTGAAGAGCATTCGCTGGAGAATATATGTATAAGGACCGGCATCACCTGAAGGGACGTCGAAATGGTCATCGCGGAGAATCAAAAACATTCCGTGTATTAAGGCCGAATGGATAGGAACGACAGACAGACTAAGACACTGATTTTAAGCCAGCGGAATGTCAAGAGAACTCTCTTTCGTGGGTGGATCACGTCTAGAATAATCAGAGACTGGGAAGAAAACTCCTGGGGGCTTTTTATCGCTCGCAAACTCTTGGAGAAGAAACTTATTTGGTTTTTGAGCATCCGGCCATAGGGAATAGCCATCAGGGGATGATTACCACTTAGGGCTCTCGTATGCCTTCGCAGAATCCCTTCGAACATTGTAATTAGAGGAAGGACTTCACCACTGATGATGGTAGGTCCTCTGACGTCCAACAGGAATTTAAAATAAACATATATAGAATAGTAATAATTGTTATTATAAATAAAAACACTCACGTACTGTTACTTCAAGTCGGTCAGATTGTTTTGGCGCTGGAATTTCGTGGGTGGGTTCCAAGGAACGATAAAAATGTCCGCGGGCTTATATTGTCTCTGGAGAGAACTCTGATAATTGAAAAAGAACTTGGCTCTCTTTTTCTTCTTCTGAAGGTCGATGCCCTTTTAAGTATCACTTTTGTTTGGTTTCTATGAAATCTGAAGATGATGGATTACTGATTACAAGAAATGGAATTTTGATGGGTAATTTTTGGAAAAAAATTAAATAACTTCATTGGAGAAAGAAACTAATTGTTCTGATGATGGGTCATTAGATTTTACCACAAATATTGGTGATATTTTAAATAATCTTAAAGTTGGCCGGCGTTTTTAATTTTTGATTTTTTTTTTTTCATTAATAAAATTAGAACTCAAAAATATTTTTTTAAAAATTGCACTCATAGTTTTTAATAAATTAAATTCTTTTGTAACAATTTTTTCAATAAAAAAAGTTATAAAAATTTTTAGATGCCGGCTAACTTAATTTTCATATCTTTTAATCTAAGATAAGGATGAATAAACTAGTTTTTTTTTGGTGAATAAATTTTCTAAATGTGAAATTTTTAAAATATTAATTTTTTTTGCATTTTTTGATAGTTTTTACTAATAAAAATATCATTCTAAAACTTTGAGTAAGGTAAAAGAATAATCCTAAAGTTAGCCGACGTTTTTAATTTTTTATTAATAAAATTAAAACTAAAAAATATTCAGGTTTCTTTTTTTGGAATAAAATATATCAGTTACCGAGATATTTATTGAGAAATTAATATTTAAAAATCCCAAAAAATTCTCAAGTAACCTACATTAAAATGGAATCAAAACATTTGGCAACGTTGCGTAGCGCGCGAGTTCAGACCATTCAATAAATTCAAACTAATTTATTTATTTACACTGACTGCAAAAGCTTAAACGTGGTTAAGGTTATATTGTGCAAATGAAAATGTAAACAACCGAAGTACACCGTTGCCAAATCACGGACAGGTTACTAGCAGTTGATTTGAAAGAGTCAAATTAATTTTTGTATTTAACTATTTTTTTTTTTTTTTATTTTCAAAATTTCAACGATTAATGCCTCATATACTATTTATTATTTAATTTTAGGAATTTTTATGGGTTTCTTTTTTTAATTTATCGTATATTGACTACTACAATTGTTTTGACTCAACTGGAGCAAAAGGATTTCCTTAAATCATATAAATATGTCAATTTTGTTTAAAAAAATATGTAATACTCTGACGATCTCGTGATGATGTAAAAAGTGTAAAACGTTACTGGAAGAGACATCTATGGATAAATTTGTGTACTATTTAACAAAAATTCAAAATCTGCGCCATTTTTGTTCAGCCAGTAAGCGGTGAATTTACCTAATGTCAGTAAACGGTGAATTTAAAAAAAGTTATTATCAAACTTTATGCAATCCAGTGAGTTTATATATTTAAGTTAATCAGTAATCATGGCTGTTTTTCGTAAATCAACACGCCTTTCGTGTTATTTTTTAAACAAAACTCCACTAACACATCACTTAAAGTTAACAAAGTCATTCAGGACAGTTGTCCAGGAGCCAAAACCAACTCGTGGGCTTTTAAAGACGAGCATAATCGGTGCATTGGTTGGTACAGCAATAGGAACAGGTTATGCATTCTGGAAAATTGAACGTGACAGAAAAAATTTGTCACTCGAGGGCAGCGAATTACCGGTTCAACTCCTCAAGTACAAGCCTCCGATCACACCGTCTAGAAGAGTATGTTAAAAATTTTATTTATTAATTATGGAGTTTGGTTATGACATTTAAGTTAGCAGTCACTTGACAATTTTTAATTTCTACATGTCAATATTTTTTTCTAATTTTTTATTAAAATTAATTTAGCAGATATTTGATAATTTTTTTTAAATAAATTAATTAAGTCAAAAAAAAAATGAGTAAAAAAATTGACATGTAGGAATTTTATACTTTGTTTACTCAAAATAAATAATTAATCTTTTAATTTTAGATTCTGTCGCCGGTAGACGCGACCGGTTTGAAGCTCACCCTGTTCCAGTATCAATCATGCCCGTTTTGCTGCAAAGTCCGGACATTTTTAGACTACTACGGAATCTCTTACGACGTCGTAGAAGTGGACCCCGTGCTGAGACGCGAAATCAGCTGGTCGCCTTACAGAAAGGTTCCGATATTGGTTGCCAAGGTTGATGGTGGCTACCGTCCGCTGAATGACAGCTCCATGATCGTGTCAGTGCTGGCTTCGTATTTAACTGACATGTCCAATAATTTGAATGATCTTGCTCAGTATTATCCTGTGATTGCGATGAACGACGAGGGTGGAAAATTCAAACAGGAAATTATTAACAAGTACTTCTTGATGTACCAAGGAGAAATTCCTAAAGATCGGACTCTTGATGATATCATGTAATTTATTTAATTGTTTAATTATTATATTTATTTTATTAATTTTTTAAGATTGATTATTTTATTTTTTGTTTTATTTTAGGGAAGAACGCAAATGGAGAAAATGGGCTGATGAGGTATTAGTTCACACGTTGTCACCAAATGTTTATAGAACACTTGGTGAATCTTATGAAACTTTCCAATGGTTTTCAGATGTAAGTATTTGTACATGAAAATTAATTTGGCAGATATTTAATCATTATTTTAACTATAAATAAATAAAGTTTTGCTTTATTAAATAATGACTTGTTAAATTGCACTGTACTTTCTTAAATATTGACATTTTTAAAGATATAAGCTCATCCTGATGATATACTCATCAAGAGCTTTCATTTGAGTACCCACATGCATTTTTGATATATTTTTCATATATACATATATATATATATATATATAACATATATCAAATATATTATGAAAAATTGATGTGGGTACTCAAATGAAAGCTCTTAATAAGTGTAACATCGGGATGAGCTTATATCTTTAAAAATGTCAATACTTCACAAGATAAAAGGTCATTTCTTAAATATTGACATTTTTAAATATATAAGCTCATCCCGACATTACACTCATCGAGACCTTTCATTTGAGTACCCACATCAATTTTTCATATATTTTATATATATATGTATATATGAAAAATATATGAAAATGCATGTGGGTACTCAAATGAAAGCTCTCGATGAGTGTAACAATGGGATGAGCTTATATCTTTAAAAATGTCAATATTTCACAAGATACAAAGTAATTTCTTAAATATGAATCTAAAAATAGAGCATTTTCAAATACAGCCTAAATACTTATCATAAATAATTAAAATTCTATACTATTCTCCAAAATAATACCTAACTTAAATAAATTTAAAGGTCGGAAAATGGGAAGAATATTTCCCAACGTGGGAAAGGAAGATAATGATAAACGTAGGAGCATGGGCGATGTGGATGATAGGAAAGAGATTGCAAAAAAGGCACCACCTGAAAACAAACGTCCGAGAGTCATTTTACGATGAGCTGAACCATTGGCTGAAGGCAATAGACGCGCGAGGATCGACGTTTATGGGTGGCAATAATCCAGACCTATCTGACCTGGCGGTCTACGGCATACTGCGGAGTATTGAAGGGTGCCAGGCATTCAAAGACGCTTTGGAGCACACAAAATTGTCCAGCTGGTATCAAGCGATGACCGAGCGTGTTAACAACCACGCTGGCGCTTCGCTGTTAACTGGCTAAGTTATTGAAGTTAGTTAGGTAAAATAAATACTAATTTAATTAAATTGGTTTCGACATAAAATATTAATTTAATTTAATTTCAATAACTGTAATTGTAAATTTATAAAACGATTTATTTCATACTGCACAGGCCAATTGACGGTATTTTAAAACAAAACCTCTGTTAGCCAAGTCGTGGTCTACAAAATCATCACTCTCAGCTAGGTTTTCGTTCGGATCTGGATTTGTTACTACGTAAAGTACAAACGGCTTTGAACTGCTCTGTTTTGTTTCAAAACTATTACCGCAGAATCTATCTGTGTTGTAACGTGTACCATTTACTGACGGGTTTGGTACTATTACAAAATTATGTGTACATAGTTCTCCTGATAATGAGTAATCGATGCCTAAGAAATTATTTATTATCAAAAAATCAGCTCAAATTATTATCTAGAATATTAAAATTTTTTAATTGTTGTAATTACCTGCCGTACTATCAACAATTCCCGAATTACTGGAAATAGTAAAGGACGATGCGTCTGCTTGCGACCATTCGATAGTACAGTACCCAGGAGCCATTTTAATACAGACTCCGTAATTTAAATTTTGTATTTGTCGAGTATTTGGAGTTAAAAGTGGCGTTGAAACTATGAGATACATAGTATAAAATAATAATCAATTGATTATTAAATTATTTTTGTAGTTAGTTACAATAATTATTTAAATAGAGCGAAAATAAAATTTTTACCTCTAGTATTTGGTATTGTCCCGTAATTAAAGCTTGTCACTGTACCACTTATTGCTTTATAATACTGAAGACACCCATCATTTTTTGGAGCTAAATTTTATAATCATATATTAGCTTTGTTATTATTTATTAAGACATTATTATAGTTTTTTATTACCCAGCCACGATGAATCGCAAGATATTTGTCGTAACCTTAAGTTCCATTCGCGAGAAAATGAATAATCTGTATTTGTATCTACTGATATTGTTATCGGATTAGCTCCATTAAAATCAACGTACACTGAAAGTAAAACTTAATTGTAAATTTTATTTTTATTTTTATTAATAATTTAGGGTTAAAAAATTTACCATGCTGATCATCATTTTCACCGCAAAGTCTGGGTACTGTTGATGCCCCGCCAGATATCAGAAGAAAATCATTGTCACAGACCCCGGTGGCATTTGGCTGGGCTAGACTGAACTTCATAAAGTCGATGCGTAATTGACAGACATCTGAATTACAGGGGTAGACTGTTATTGTACACCTCTGACCGCCCGTGTAGCTGTAAGAGTATCCAGGGTTCACAAAATATGTGTTGTTTAAACTCGTAACTGATCCGCATTCTCTTTTAACTAAATTAAAAACCAAAAATTGAATTAATTAATTAAAATAATTCAATTTATTATAAGTATTTAGGCTACCTTAGAAAATGCTCTATCTCTAGATACATAATCAAAAAATGACCTTTTATTTTGTGAACTATTGACATTTTTAAAAATATAAGCTCATTTTGATGTTACACTCATCAAGACCTTTCATTTGAGTACCCACATCAATTTTTCATATATTTTATATATTTATGTATATTATATATATGTATATATGAAAAATATATAAAAAATGCATGTGGGTACTCAAATGAAAGCTCTTGGTGAGTGTAACATCGGGATGAGCTTATATCTTAAAAAATGTCAATATTTAAGAAAGTACAGTGCAATTTAACAACAGTCATTATTTAATAAAGCAAAATTTAATTTTTTATAGTTCAAAAATTACGGCAGTCACAGTGACTGCAAGATTGCTAGTTACTTACAAATGCAACAAGTTCCGATTCCATTAGCACAAGTACTAGAAGCCGTTCCTTTATAATTATAACATTCTTTACGTGTAAAACAAGTTCCATTGAACGAATTCCAGCCTGAGCATTCTGAATTTGCAAATCTTACAACACTAAACAGTGGAAAGACTAAAAAATCAATGAAAATTATCAATAAATATTTTCTAGTTAATAAATGAATTGATCAATAAATGAATAATAAAATTAAAAAATTAAAAAATCTTACATTTTTTGCTGCGAGTTACTCCTAATGCAGTATCACTATAAATAATTGTAATAGATGTAAAAAAAACAATGAAGAAGACTATGTTGAAGATCAGAGACATGCTTGCTTAATACTGATCAGTGATTTGACAATCTTTACAATAACGGGAAGTATTTACCTAACAGTGGTGACAATTAGCGTACAGTAGTGTGTAAATATTTAAATAACTGTTTTGTTCTCTATAATACACTAAAATTTAAAATTTATACAATAACTTTTCTACTTAGTTTTTTAAATTTATTAAAATTTAATTGGACGGATTTTTAGATTGTCAGGTACTTGATTTATTTATTTAATTTATTGTTGCATTTGCGTCTCGACAAAACGGACAATGGCCGTTTTTTATTAACGCTATCTCAAAATCTTCCATTTGAAACAACTAAAAAAAAAATTTCACTATTTATATTAACAAATTTAAACATTTATTTAATTAATATAAAATTAGATAATTAACTTACTCTTAAACATGAGCTACAATACGTAATTGGAAGATCAGTTAATATTCTTCTGTAGTATCTAGTTTTAAATGGTTCTGGCCAAGGAACTATTAATACTTCATAAGGTTCCAAACTCATTAAAACATTTCGTCCTACTTTAATTGTTGATCCCTCAACTTTGTCCTTTATTAATAAAATTAATTTTTTTATTAAAAAATGTTTTTTTTTTTTAAAAAAATTAAAAGAATTTTTTTTATATTTATTTAATAATCAAATTAATAAAAAAAAAAACTATTAGCTATTAGATCATTTGATAAATAAACAAACCTCATATTTAATAAGCCTCGCAGTAAATAAATCAGTATGATCAGTAGCTATGGTCATTTGGTCTTGAGTTATCTCAGCGTCTTCTGGAATCGACATGGGCTCCTCGATAAGTTTCTTAGCTTCCTCATTCGAGATTCCGTCTTCCAGTTCAAACTCGACAATAGGCAGAATTTCAAAGGACACATACGAGTGATGAAACTTTAGATTACACTGCACGCACCTATTGCTGGGATAGTTATTAGCCGGCAGGAGAGGATTAAATGTTGAGCAGCGGTAGCACAGAGGCAGTAATTCTTCAGGATCTTGGTACTGGTTAGCTCGCGCAGCCAGAGTCGCCACTTCTATTTGAGCTTGAAGGTGATCGGGAACTCTCATTCCTCGTAACCGTTCAAGCAATTGCATTGCCAGCTTATTTGCACCCAGGATTCGTGCTTGTTTCACAAGACAGTAGATGATTGTTATCATGGATATTTTGGGCATGCGAACACCTTGGAGCTTTATTAATAGAAATCTTGATATGTTAAACAAAGCTTCTGGCATTAATGAAGTAAATGGTTCAGCCTGAAAATGGAATATAAAATTTTGTTTTATTAAATAATGACTGTTGTTAAATTGCACTGTACTTTCTTAAATATTGACATTTTTTAAGATATAAGCTCATCCCGATGTTACACTCACCAAGAGCTTTCATTTGAGTACCCACATGCATTTTTTATATATTTTTCATATATACATATATATAATATACATAAATATATAAAATATATGAAAAATTGATGTGGGTACTCAAATGAAAGGTCTTGATGAGTGTAACATCAAAATGAGCTTATATTTTTAAAAATGTCAATCGTGCACAAAATACAAGGTCATTTCTTAAATATTGACATTTTTAAAGATATAAGCTCATCCGGATGTTACATTCATCAAGAGCTTTCATTTGAGTACCCACATGCATTTTCATATATTTTTCATATATACATATATATATAAATATATAAAATATATGAAAATTGATGTGGGTACTCAAATGGAAGGTCTCGACGAGTGTAACATCAGGATGAGCTTATATCATTAAAAATGTCAATAGTTCACACTTTTCATTCCCAAAAAAAAAAAAATACTCACCATATACTTATAAACATCATAATAAACGTAATAAATATCCGCCTTATCAGAGTACTCCTGATACATAGATTTAATATCCTCAATATTTTTCGGCAGATTCAAACTAAGCTGAGACAAAAGCCAGTAAAAATAAGAAGCATCCCTAAATTTATTCATCAGCACTGCATTATTCGCCAGAGTACTCAACACCGCTATAGATTCTTCCGTCTGTCCAGCCATCTGGAACGCTGATATAAAATTTCTATCAAGCCTCTAAATCTCACTCTCAAAAACAAAAAAAAAAAATCAAATTACCTTCCTGAGCCTCAGAAAATCTTCCAGTCTCAGCCAACCAGCGAGCATAAGGTCCATAGACCCTAGACTTCAATTTTGGATTTCTCTCAACCAGTTCAAAAGCCTCCGGCCAAGCTTGAGCGTCTACCAAGACATCAGCAACATCCGGATCATCCCCCAACCTACTAAACACCTCCGCAGCTCCATGAGTCGCCCCCATTTCCCTCAACTTCTTCGCAATCGTATACAAACTGTCCCTCTGCGCTTTATCCAGTTGTCTCCCAATTTTAATCAGCATATCAATCCACCCATGTTCCGAAACAATATTAATAGCCCTCTCAACATCTCCCGCCGCAAGAAACATCTCAGCAGCAGCCCTTGGCTCTCCCAGACTCTTCGCCCACTCAGCCCTCTTCCTCAACAGGACAGTCTTGTCATGACTATTTCCCGTAGCAATAAACTCCTGAGCAATATCAAACATCCTCAAATCCGAGTACATATCCAGCGCAGCTTGCTGCAGTCCCGCTTTCTGATAAAGCTTGGCAGCTTCTCTCAACCTTCCCATCGCAGCAGCAGCCGTCGCCATGCAAGCTTCTTGGCCCCACTCTCCACTCTTAAGCTTCTCCTCAATCTCCATCACCACCTCAATGTACCTCAGCTTCTTCAGCCTCGCAAAAGCCGAGTGCGCTATATTAAGCTGAAGTTTATCCAGCGCCAAAGTCCCCAAAGCCAGCCAATCACTATCAGCGACTCCCAGACAAGCAACAGCGTAAGCTTCGTCAAACATCCCCGCGTCCAAGTACTGGTACATCGTAGTCGACAAAGGAATGTCCACCGTAACAATATTAGTCCCATTAATACAATAAAGCTTCGAGCCATTATGCCCCACAACATAGCCAATTAATTTCTGCCGGAACTCCGGAAAATCTCCGACCTTTATTGTCAAATAATCCCGCCCGGAAAAGCACATCATGTCTTCAAACGCTCTATTAAATGCCACACTGGTAACATCTTCGCACTCATAAATTTTGTGCTCAGTATATAGGTCAAAAACAGAGAGCACACCGTGCTCGCTAACTACAGCAAGCTTCTCTTTCATTGAACTGATATCAAGACAACGAACCGGGCCGTCAATTTTGGTCAAATGAGCAGGGAATGGATTGTCCAGGTAAATTTTAATAACTTGCCCGCTTGTTAAGCCAGCTATCAAGCATTCTTTTCCAGCTGGACCACCTACTACTTTTATGTAAGTTATTGTACTGTCCAATACCCACTCGCGCTCTACCACTTGGCTGAATGATAAACTCTGGAGTCGTTTTTCCAAGCACAAGACCAAGTTGTTGGATGTAACAACTAGCAAATTGCAGTTAATAGTCTTGGATAATTTTTCTTGGATCCTGTAATGCATCCCGTCGGCTGTGCCAGATGGCTCGTAGATAATTACACGCTCAGGTAATTGAACTGCAAGTTTGTCGCGATAAACTGCGATTTTGTTGATCAAATCTTTGCATTTAATCCGGACCTTTTGATTTGATATTAAATGTTGGATTATTACCTGAAATCACAAATTTTCTCAGCTTAGAATCATTTAAATCGAAATTCGATTTTCTTTTAAGTTTAGATTAGCTTGATTAATTAATAAATTAATTTATTAAACATTTTAATAAAATTACGTATAAATTACAATACTACATTTAATAATATAGATTTAATAACATAATTATTTTTGAAAATAATCAATTACTTTGTCGGAGAATTATTTTAAGATTGTAACGAAATTGTTTTCTACAACTTGTAAGACCATTAACTAAAATGAAAATTGTGATTCTGATTAATTAAAAGCTGCAAAAAGAATTTGATGACATTATAAGTACATTTACTGCAAAACGAATGAAAGTATTTATCAGACGCTATAACCAATGCAGTTTGCTATGAATTTACTACTATAAGTACTGTGAATTCGGTTGCTATAAACGATTTGTCGCTATATAAGCAATGTTATTACAAGCGGTTTTCGGTTTGAGAATTTTATATGTAATAGAGACAGGACTTAAAAATTTCGTCGTAATAACCGGCACGTCGCATTAAGCGAAGTTGCTGTAAACGGTTTTGATTTTATTAAAAAATTTTTATATTTAACCAAATACTTCTAATCTAAATTTTATTACTTATGTGAATCAAAATTCTATGTGTTTTACTTCTTGCTATTTGGCTTTATGCTTTGGCATTTAAATTACAATAAATAAATAAATAAATATTACGTCAGTCATGTTCTCTCGGTAAGCATAGCGGTCGCCGTAGAGACCGTGGACGATGTTCCAGGTGAGTTGTAAGTAAGTTATCGTCCCGTCTTGGCACCCTAGAGCTATGTAACCGGAGGTAGGATGAATAGCGCAGCTCCAGATCCAAGATGACTGCAAATCTCCGACTTCTGTTAATTGGATGCCTTCGTGGTTCATTAACAAGCACTTTTTGTTGCTCCCGACGACTAGCAAGTAGTGTCCTTCGGGAAAGTGAAGGACTTTTAGCGGTATGAAGTCCAGAGCGCGCTCCCGGCCGATTTGCTGCCCAACGGGAGTGTAAAAGGACAGCACTCCGTTCCAGTCCGCGATGCAGAGGATGTCCACGTTGGTATCATCGCGTAAAGGGCACCAGGACACGCTCCAGATGGGAGAGCCACTGGATCTGTCTATGCGCAGCTGCTCCTCGCCGTTTTTATTTCTGATGGAGACGTAGCCCGCTGAGAGGCCGATTGCTAGGTACTGGCCGTCTATTGTCCAGTCGCAGCAGTTCACCCGGCCGCCTGATTTGTGTTTTTGTACAGCTTTCTGCTCGCTGGACCAGAATGCTATGTCCGAGATTGAGCAGCTGAATAGTTGGTGGGATACTGGGTTGAATTTCATACATTGGACTGCGTCGTTGTGAGAGTACTTGAGAATTCCTTCAAGTTTGGAGGTCCAGACTATCACGCACTTGTCCGCGCCTCCTGAGGCGAATCTCTTGCCGTCTCGGGAGTAACACACGCAGTAGACTGTGTCCTTGTGGCCTTTTAGGGGCTGCACCAACGCGCCTTTGGTGGTTTCGTAGACTAGGACTTGCTGGCCAGCTGCGACAAGAAGTTGGGAACCGTCCGGGTTGAAACACAAGTCGTAGATACATTGCTCGCTTTTGTCCTGCACTTTGTCTACCCATCTTAAATGGGCTCGCATTTTTGGTTTGTTTCTTTCTAAAATTAAATATTAATTTATTATTATTATTATTATTATTATTATTATTGGTTTTTATATATGATACTTAAGTAAGCTTTCAGTTGTTAATTTTAAAAATGTTTATAACAAATTAAGGGCCAGTTCTTCAATTCAGGATAATCATTGGATTTTATCCAATGATTAAATATATCTATATATTTTATATATATAAATATACTGGCCATAATAATATTACTTTTATCCTGGATTTAAAAACTGGACCTAATTATTATAAAAAATTTTTCACTTGTAATTTTTATTAATTTTCATGATAATTAGTTAAGCATATAGTTGATAATTTTAAATATTTTTCTAACAAATAGATTGTGACAAAAAAAAATTGATATTTAGAAATTTTAAAAGACTAAAAATGCAATTTTTTTTAAATAATTTAAATTTTTTGGAGCAATTTATGTGTTAAAAAAATTAAAAAATTGTCAAGTGACAGCTAAATTTAATATCATTAATTTCCACATGTGACATTTTTTAATATTATTTTTTATAATCATTTTATTGTAATAAAATTCTAAAAAAATTTTTAATGTCTGTCAACTTCAGTGACACTTTTTGTATGTCAAGTTTCATTCTAAAATTTATTCAAGAAATTTGGAGTTATTTATTTATGATGGAAAATTAATTTAGATATTTGCGATTTATAGAATTTTTTTTCAATAATAAATTATAGCAAAAAATTGAAATTTAAAAATTAAAAAATGCAATTTTATAAAAATAGATTTTTTTTAAACTAATTTGTTTTTTAAATAAAATTTATAGATATTATTCACCTAATTAATGAGTTTTTATTCAGGAAAAAATATTTTGATTGGAACTTGGCTTATTTGTTTTGTGTATTAATAACACTGAAATTAAGAAACCTGTCAATTTTTTTAATTTTTACAATAACTAAAAAATTTAATAAAAAAATTCTACATCTAAAAATAAAAAAAAAAATTACAAATGTAAATTTTTAAAAAATACTCTTTTTTTATAACTAATTTGCAATAAAAATAAAAAAAATATCAAACGTCTGCTAATTTAAGCATCAAAGTATATTATTCCAAATACTTACAATTTTATTTGCTTTACACCAACTCCAATAACATTCAATTAATATTTATAATAACAATAACAACAACACTAAAATATTAAAATATTAAGCACAAAACATTTTGACTTTGACATAAATGTTGTTTGTATTACTTTCGTTACTACGGAAACGATTTAAAAAAAAAAACCGTTCAATTTAAACCACTCTCCATTTTGTGTTAAAATTACGCGTCGCTCCAACGTTTGTAAATTATCAGTTGAGTATTTTTCATTATTTAATTAATTGCTAATAATTTTTCTAGAAAAGAAAAAAAATAATAAGTAAAATAATTAAAAAATTTTTGACAGTATAATTTATTTGAAGTTTTTAAAATTCACGTGAAAATAATAAAGCGCTAATTTGACGGATAAAAAAAGTGACTCCGAGAAAACAGTTATTGAGTACAGAGGGCCAGCGTGTTCCGTTGGAGTAGCAAGGTCGTACGAGTGACTGACGCACATTACCATTACACACAAGAGATATTTATTTAGCACTTAAGAGATATTTAGCTATATCTCTATTGTGATAAAAACAATAATATTTTTTACTTTGTTGTAATTAATGACTAGTGAAATTTAATTAATCCTAGTTAATTTATTTTTTTTAATTAAATTTAGTATTGTTAAATAGATAATAAACGCGGGTAAAGGTTAAGATGATCAAATTATTTTCATTGAAACAAGCTAAGAAAGATGGCGAATCACCAAAACCAGGTAGCCAAAAGAAAGCATCGGCTGCGCAATTGAGGATCACGAAAGGTTTGTTTATAATTTTCTATTATTTTATTTTATCTCTAATTTTGTTAGCATATTTTTTTTTTTAGATATTAATGAGTTAAATTTGCCAAAGACATGTGGCACTGAATTTCCTGATCCTGATGATTTATTAACTTTCAAATTAATTATTTGCCCCGATGAGGTAAGGGTGTTATTATTAATTGTATTTTTTTGTAATCGACTGTCATTTTTTAAAATTTTTTTTAGGGGTTCTATCGAGGCGGTAAATTTACATTCAGTTTTAAAGTTGGCCCCAATTATCCACATGAGCCACCTAAAGTCAAGTGTGAAACGCAAGTTTATCATCCAAACATTGATCTCGAAGGAAATGTTTGTTTAAATATTTTGAGAGAAGATTGGAAACCTGTGCTCACTATCAACTCGATTGTTTATGGCTTACAATATCTGTTTTTGGTAAATTTTTTATTATTTTATTATCTTACAGGATTTAGAAAAATTAATTTAGCAGATATTTATAGCACTAAAGATAGCCATAAAAATAAAGTGACATCTAAAAATTTTTATATTAAAGAATTATTACAAAAAAAATTTTTGCACTTGTTAAAAACTTCAAAAACTATAAGTGCAATTTTTTAAAAATATTTTTTTAGTTATAATTTAATAAATTAAGCAAAATAAAAAAAATAAAAAATATCAGCTAACTTTATTATAATAAGCTAGCCGACGTTTTTAATTTTTGTTTTTTTTTTTTTTTTTTTTATTAAATTATAGCTATAAAATATTTTAAAAAAATTGCACTTATAGTTTTTGAAGTTTTTAACAAGTGCAAATTTTCTTTTTAAGCATTTTTTCAATAAAAAAAAAATTCTAAAAATTTTTAAACATCGGCTAACTTAATTTTCATAAGAATTTTAATGACAAATATTGCAAAAAAAAAATTGACAGAAATTTTAATAAATTAAAGCAATTTTTTATAAAAAATTGCATTTTAAATTTTTACACATCAATTTTTTTTTGCTATAATTTATTAAAAAAATTCTTAAAATTATAAAATATCTGCTAAATTAATTTTTACATAAATAATTTATTAAACATTTTATTGATAAAATTTTAAACTTGACTCAATAAATTATCATTAAATTAAAAGCGGCTTGTTTCTTATCTATTAAAGATATTTCTTTAAAGAAAGCTTCTATCAAAGTTCTAGAAAATTAAAATTTATTTTTATTTTAATTTTTGACAATTGATTGATTTTAAAATTATTAATAGGAACCAAATCCAGAAGATCCTTTAAATAAAGACGCGGCTGAAGTTTTACAAACAAACCGACGGGCTTTTGAACAAAATGTAACGAAAGCCATGAGAGGTGGGTACGTGGGATCATTTTATTTTGAGCGGTGTCTCAAGTGATACATTTTTATTCCAAGTTTATGAAGATATATGTTACACGCAATCTCACTGAAAGTTGCTACTAGAAAATAAAACTGTGGATTAATAATAATCGGACGTACATTAAACAATTATTTTAAAATGAAATAAATTTTAATTTATTTGTTACTTGCGCGTCCGTAAATAAGAACAATTATCATAATTAATTGAATAAAAAATTAATCACGTTTGTAAAATAAATCTGCGATTCTTTATAACATTTTAGTTAAATACTCTAGACTGCTTCTGTCAAAATACAAGTAATTTTTACTTATAAATATCTATACAATATTTAATTAATTATATATAATTTTATTATTTAAAATAAGTGAGTTGTGGCTAGCCAAATTTTTCAATGTCGTCGTAATACCATCTAAGACATCGTTCAATTTCTGGGACAATTTTAATTAAATTAACATTAATAATAATAATTAATTTTAAGCACATTCATACGAGTTTTAAATTACCCGATTCTGTTGTTTATTTTTTATTATAATAGCTACTATTAATAATAATAATAATAATATTTAAAAACAGAAAATATCGTGGAGATTTATATATAAATAAATATTGATACTGAGGATAATTATTAATAAATAAAAAAATAAACCAAGTGATTTAAATTGTATTTTAAATTTAAATTAATACCAAGTGTGATAGCCGTAGTAATTTAATTACTAGATCCAATTATTTATCGAGTAATGTAACTGATAATTATTTTTTAAATATAATATTGTGATCGTAGTTGATAAACGCTTGGATGTCATTTTTTTTTATTTTTTTTTTAATAAAAGATCTCCATTTGTATCTAACAAAGCGAGACGATAAAAATTTTTCAACCTAATTTTTAATTATTCGGAAAAAATTTCAAAAGTATGAAATGATCTTGTATCTTGTGAACTATTGACATTTTTGTAGATATAAGCTCATCCCGATGTTACACTCACCGAGACCTTTCATTTGAGTACCCACATGCATTTTTGATATATCTTTCATATATACATATATATGATATATATATAAATATATGAAAAATTGATGTAGGTACTCAAATGAAAGGTCTTGACGAGTGTAACATCGGGATGAGCTTATATCTTTAAAAATGTCAATATTTCACATGATAAAAGGTCAATTAATAGTTATTGACATTTTTAATGATATAAGCTCATGCCGACGTTACACTCATCAAGAGCTTTTATTTGAGTACCCACATGCATTTTTGATTTATTTTTCATATATACATATATATGATATATATAAATATATGAAAAATTGATATGGGTACTCAAATGAAAGGTCTTGATGAGTGTAACATCGGAATGAGCTTATATCTTTAAAAATGTCAATATTTCACAAGATAAAAGGTCATTCAATAATATAAATTTTTCATAACTTAAAAATTTTTTCCGGAATTCATTAATTGTCGCTTCGTCGTGTTCGTAATAATACACTAGCCATAAAAATATTTATAGGTTGCATTATTATGTATTATTATTAAAAATAATTAAAAAAAAAAAAATAAGTAAAAATGTAACGTGAATTTAAATACCGGTTATTTTTTTTGTACTCCTCGATATGAATAATAAATGCTACATACTATTATTAAATTTATTAATCATCACTTAACACAACAAGATACTCAATTAATATTATCAATTTTTTTTTTTAATAAGACGAATAATTAACAAGTATACAGATAATAAAAAATAAAGTAATTTTGAGTATTTAAAAAAAATTCAATTTGTTGTATTTATGTCAACATTACATAGAATTTTTTTTTTTAACAAATATTACAAATTAAATTTTTCTCGGCGGGCTTTAATCAAAGAGTCAATTTTTTTTTTTTACTTAATTTAAAATTGCTTAAAACATTGCATGATCTAATAAAGTGAAATATTTGTTTAAATTACTTATACTTTCCCAAAAAATTTTAATTATAAATTATCAAGTAAAATTATTTTACTTTCACAATTATTATAATAACAAAATAATATTTAAAAAAAAAAGAGATACTGATGAAAGAGAAAAAAAAATATTTATATATGTATAAGCATGAAAAATATATAATTTATAATATCATTCAAAAAACATATTTATGTAAATAAATATATATGCTTTAAAAGTTTTAGATTGGACAAGTGTACTCTTGAATAAATCTATAACTGTTCTTATTGTACAAAAGTAATTTAAACTTTGATTGTTATTTTATAAATTGAATTTTCTTTATCGTCACAGATATTGGAACAATCGTGATCATATTTTTATTATCAAGTTATTTTTTTTTTCCTTTATATAGTAATGTACAGTTAATCATTTTACATAAAAATAGTAAATAGAAAATGCATAATTAGGTAATTTTTTTACCCTTTAAAAGTGGTCGATGATACAAGTGCCGTAAGTGAAGAATTTATTGACAATTTTATTTCAATTATTTAAGTTGATTATTTTAGTTTTATTCTTCATTATTTATATTTCTTGTTTACCTAAAAATCTAAAACACATAGACAATTTTTTTTTATCGACCTGGGGGCTTCCCACCAAAATTAAATGATGAGGGTACAGTCTGTGAGTGAAAGGCGTATCCTGTAACAAAAAAATACATCAATTAATTTTTTAGACAAGTACTTATTGTAAATAAAAAATAAAAAAAAAAAATAATTACCACCGCTCTGTTCAATTCGTTTACTTTCTAAGGCCGCTTTACGTTGATCAGCAAGCAATATTACTTCCTGGAGGGCTTTTTGCTGTTCTACTGTTAAATGACCAGTTAAAGCTACGTACCACGCTTGATCAGTTCTTTCAATGTCTGTAAAATGAATTATAAAACATTAGTAATAAATTTTTAAAAATTTTAATTATTATAATTAATAATAATTATCTATATTATTAAGAGAATAGAAAAGAATCAAATTATTGTGATAAGTATTTAAGCTGCATTCGAAAATTCTGTAGCTCTAGATCCATTATTAAGAAATGATTTTATATCTTATGAACTATTGACATTTTTAAAGATATAAGCTCAACCCGATGATACACTCATCGAAATCTTTCAATTGAGTACCCACATCAATTTTTCATATATTTGATATATATAGTATATATATGTATATATGAAAAATATATAAAAATACATGTGGGTACTCAAATGAAAGCTCTTGATGAGTGTAACATCGGGATGAGCTTATATCTTTAATAATGTCAATATTTCACAAGATAAAAGGTCATTTCTCAATTATTGACTTTTTTAAAGATATAAACTCATCTTGATGTTACACTCATCAAGACCTTTCATTTGAATACTATACCCATATGAGTTTTTTATATATTTTTCATATATACGTATATATAAATATATAAAATATATGAAAAATTGATGTGAGTACTCAAATGAAAGCTCTTGATGAATATAACATCAGGATGAGCTTATATCTTTAAAAATGTCAATATTTAAGAAATTACAGTGCAATTTAACCAAAGTCATTATTTAATAATGCAAAATTGTAATTTTTTATAGTTTTACTAGCCACATAGTGACCGCAAGATTGCTAGTTATTATTAATAAAATAAATAAAAAAAAAACTTACTCTGCATAACTTCCTTAAAAACAACATATTCATCCTGATTATTCTCATCAAAATCAAGCGGAGTAATATAGCACTCAAGCGCCGTTTCTTCATTAGCTTCAAACTCGGAGTCGTCATCATCAACATCAGATCTATCACCATCCTGTATCGACGCGTTAATATTAAACCCATGCTGTCCAGCACTCCGTGTAACTTTGTCCTGTAACTTTTCCAGATATTCCTGACTAGCGTCATCAATTTCATCCTCATCAGAGGACAAAACCTCCTCGTCGCCTTCACTATCCTCAGTATCACCATCCTCATCGTCATCTTCAGCAACCTTAGCAGCGTAAGCGCGCTTAAGCCCATCAAACAAAAGTATCAACGAAGGAATAATCTGTTGAGCGCACTCATTTACCGCCTGTGGTCGATTGGGTCCCATGCTGATCAACGTACAAAGTCCAAAGACACAAAGCTTGCGATCATGCAGCCCCAAAAAACAATCAGTATCATGAATCCACTGTTTTATAAAATGCGAAGCAATTGGCTCCGTCGACTGTCCCAGTTGTCCCTGCAGCCCATCCATCGCTTGTAGGCACAACGCGGGGTTGTAATACAGCGCAGCAATAACCACCTGCAGGCACATTGTCCTCAACTCAGATGTTTTTACTTCTCTAGTCAATCTTTCTAAAACCAACTGGACTAAAGGTGTAATACAGTGATCAATCCTTCCTTTGCACTGCAAAATAATTACTTCTAACAATTTAGCAGCGTGACATTCCGGATCTTCTCCAGCATCACCAGTCAATATAGCTTTGCACATATTAAACATAGCTAGTATATGATTTTCATTGGACAAAAATGCCGCAGTATCAACAGTAATATAATTATGCAAAGCCGGCATCATATCAGTGAAATAATCAAAGCCGTCTTTTTCGAACAATTGGTACATTAATTCAAGTACCTTCCACATATCCTCGGAAATAAATTTACCAGTCAGATCATAAACTAGCGAAAGTGCTTCTTCGTAAAATTCAATAATACTTTGTCCAAAAATATGAGCAATAACTCTCAAGACTGTTGGTTGAAGCTGAGCCATTATTTCAGGCTGATCTTCCATAACAGACAACAAAGTAGCTATCGTGTTCAACAACCCCATAGCCATGATAGCTTTCTCGTCGCTTCCCTCATCTGTCTCCAAAACTTGGCTGAAAGTTGTCGCCAAATGTTGGCAAATTTCTACAGCAATTGGCGTCAATTGTTTTGTATACGTATAAACAATTTTTTGCATAACACTCGTCAGATCATCATTCTCAGTTTCTCTTATGATGTTCAATAATTCAAGGGTTATATTTTTGACCATTGGCTCCACGCATTTCTGTGATTTTTCTTGAGATGATAATAATGACTGAAGACAAATAGCAGCTTCTACTTTGACTGGTAAATCAGCGTCATTTAATAGTAAATGGACAATTATTTTTGTTGCGTTTATTAAAATGTGCTCATCTTTGAATTTTATTTTAGAAAAGTAATGTAACACCCAGCAGGCACGTGCTCGCATGTGACCGTGAGGACTGCTGAATTCTGGAAGGACATATGACATGAGCATCTTGTCCATTTGTTCTTTGTAAAGGTTTTTTTTTAGCAACACATCAGCGAGGCTGCCGATCATATGAAGGGCTCCGTCTTTTTGACGGGGGTCTGCTGTTGGATTTGTCAGGACTTCAATGCAAAATTGAACTGTCTTTTGGAGCATTTCTTT
Organism: Cotesia congregata; assembly: GCA_905319865.3. Lineage (NCBI taxonomy): Eukaryota > Metazoa > Arthropoda > Insecta > Hymenoptera > Braconidae > Cotesia > Cotesia congregata. Next base: position 1,374,027 of record CAJNRD030001118.1, on the reverse strand, counting down.
GCGTTTTTTGCAAGCTGAGTGTAGGAGAGTTTGCGCTGCTGTTACTGGGGAGACAAAGTCTTCAAAAATGTCGAATTTAAGACGAATGTACTCGTAAGGGTCGTTGGTGAATAGTTCTTCGTCGGAAGCTGAGTAGGACAAAATGGGAAATAGAACGTCGCGGATTATTTCAAACATGTGTGGCTTGAGGAATTTCCACGAATAAGCGTGACTCACTCCTTGGTTTATGTAATTTATCGACTGCTGTATTACGCGCGGGGATACGTATATACTACGGCGATACTGGTCCAGTATTTTCAGTAATACTTCGAGAATACCCGCGCTGAAGGTTCGTAAGTACCACTCGGAAAATTCTTTGTATTCTTTGGTGATGTTACCGGGACTTCCGTATCTTTCGAATACACGGTGGAGAATGTGTAAGGCCCATTTTTTACACTTCCACCAGGGTAAGTCGGCGCGCTCGTCGTCGTCTATGTCGGGGTTGTTTGTTTCTGGCGGCACTGGGCGGTCTGCTATTTGTCGGATCACGTCCATCCACTGGGAAAATGACTCCTTGGAGATTAAATCCAAGGGCAGAGAATACTGAGTCAATGCGAAGAATATTTTTAGGATTTGTTTTTGGAGAAGAACTGATTGCTCTGATGGGTCTGGTAAAAGGCGGATTATCAGCTCATATATCATTGGGAATAATAAAGTCATTGCTTCGTTTAATGGTCCTCGCTCTTCGGGTTTCTTGTACCTTAATAAATAAAAATAAATATTTTGTTAATAATTAGTGCCAAGATTTTTGCAAAATCAAAATAATAGTTTAAAATAATTAAAATAAATTTACCAGATATTAAATAATTTTTTTTTTTTTAATAAATTATGGCAAAAAAAATTGACATGTAGAAATTTTAAAAAATAAAAAATGCAATTTTTTAGAAGTCATTTTTTTGGTAGAAAAATATAAAAAATTCTCGACTGACTGCTCTAACTTCAATCTCATTTCACAATAAATGGTTTAAATTTTTAATAGTACGAGAAAAATATTGATGCTGTAAAGTTTTTTTTCAAACAAAAGTTCAAAATTTAATTTCATAAAAAAAAAATGTTTGTTTTTTTATTAGGATCAATAATTTAACTGTAATATCTAAAGTTAGATCCATAATTATCACAAAATTTGAATGACATTAAAATTAGCAGTCACGAGATAATTTTTTAATTTCTTTTTAACAAACAAATTTGTTTTGAAAAATTATTTCTAAAAAATTGCATTTTTAATTTTTTTTCTACATTTTTTTTTTTTGCCTCGATTATTTGTTAAAAAATTTCTAAAAACTGTTGAGTATCTACTGAATTAATTATCAAAAAATTTGAACCTTTCATTATGAATTTTAATTTTGGAATCATAGCAAAAATATTAATTAAAAAAAAAAAATCATAAAAAACATTTTTTTTTATAAAATTGAATTTTGAACTTATAAAAATTGATCTCCCCTAATTAATTTTAAATTAAAGCTCTAAACTTACTCAAAATTTTTAACCAGTTGATAAAGTGCTAAAAGAACACCAGGCCAGTAAGTAGGATCAGGATTTTGTAAGTAAATAGTAATTTTATCAACAATTTGCGTCCAGCGTGCCGGGAAGTCATGTTTGACAATATTACTAATACACATTGCCAGTTGAATTCTTATGAGTTCCGGTGCGTGAACCACTGCATCGACTATTGAATCACGTATCATCGCCCGATCCTGTTCATGAATATTAAATGGTGCTACACCATTTTCTGGCTCGCGATCAGCCCAATTAGAGACTATTAAATTTTTCAAATAAATAACACCTGAAAGACAAACACAATAATAAATAATTACATTAAAAATTTATAAGATCTTTCTAAAATAATTTAGACATTTTACTTACCTGCCTGACGAACAGGCATTTCGACTTCTCCTGACATAATAACTTGCAAAAGCGTCGGGGCAAATCCAATGATTTTATGAATCTGCAAGAAAAATATTCATTAGATATTTTTAATCAGATATGAATCATTTATTCGTTACATGCAAGTCTTAAGTCCATTTGGAGATAAAAATTTATTATATCTAAATACTAGGGATGGTACAAGCAAGTACTAGAACATATAGTAATATATACATGATAATACTAAGTAAATTACATAAGTTTATTGTACTATTCTCACTGTCGTGATCGTGTCGTTTTAAATTGCTGTAAAATATATATATATATATATATATAGCTATATCTATATCTATATCAAGAATATAAAAAATGAGCTGTAAAATTGAAATAAAAATAATAATCATACTAAAGTTAAGGTTAAGATAAATTAATCTATTGCAACTGTAGATTTTTATTATTTAGCAATAAAATGAAATTTTATATACATATGCGAAGCTAAAATAATCATCATTAAATAATTGTCCTTTGAGATAATGAATAATAAAAAAAATCTTGACATAATTTTCGTGAAAATAGCTACAAGTCTAAAATAAATGAAAAAAAAATAGCTATGAAGATTAAATTGTTAATAATAATAAGCAATAGCTTATAAAAAGCCACATGTCGATTAAAATATGATGTGCATCAAGGTATAACCCACGAGCACGTTTTTCAGGGGCGGCTCACCTGATTAAGTTGATCCTCCGCATCTTTCTGCTGAGCTGGATCAATCGTCGCACGTAAATATTCCGTCAACCTCCGTGGATCCATCTTTTATTAATACTACTTATAAATTTATTTTTTTATTAATTACTCTTCAAAAGGTTTTTAATAAATTACAACTGTAATGTAATGTTAACACACGCGTTAATTTTAAGGACTTCTTGAGCTAATCTGACCCGGCGCACTCACTTCATCACCTCTCTCATCATCAAGACCGAGACAGTTGCTCCCTCTGGTGGCAACCAGCGGTCACGTGATCAACCAAAATGGCCGCCTCAAACTTGTCATTTTAATTAAAATAATATTTTTAACTTTATACTCCAAGTCACTTTAAAGTAATTAATTAATTTATTATTATTTTATTTTTTAATTATTTGTAAGTTATTTTAATTTTAATTAATAATTAAATTTATTTAATCAATATTATTTGGGAGCTGTCAAATGCCGCCAGAAATTTTAAGCTTCTCATTGGACAGCTCCGTCGGTGTGAATTTATTTAAACCAATCACAGCAAGGAGTTTGTTCTGAAATAATTGTAAGTGAAGATTGAAGTTGTGATAATTATATAGACGGTAAAGTCGAGTATAAAATTCAGTAGATTTATATCACAGACCATTTTGATGCTCACTAATAATAATTCCAACTAGAAAGACTTCTAGTAGCTATAAAATCCCTGTACACACTGTACTAATGACACTGAAGTTAGCAGACGTCTAAAAATTTGATTTTTTTTTTTTAATTAAAATTACAACTAAAAAAATTTCTAAAAAATTGCACTTGTAGTTTTTCACGTTTTTTACATGTGCAATTTTTTTTTTTAATTTTTTTATTGAAATTTTTTCAATAAAAAATTTAAAATGTCAGCTAACTTCATTTTCATGAATTAACAACTCTGAAGTTAGCAGTCTAAAAATTTGATTTTTTTTTTTTTTTAATTAAAATTACATCAAAAAAAATTTTTCTAAAAAATTGCACTTGTAGTTTTTAAAGTTTTTTACAAGTGAATTTTTTTTTTTAATTGTTTTATTAAAATTTTATCAATATAAAAAATTAAAAATGTCAGCTAACTTCATTTTGATACTGTATTACTACATATATATTTATATAAATATATAACAACAACGATAGACCAATGAGGTTGGTTGAGTTTCTTTAAAAAAAAATTTTTTTTGTTCCAGATAAAATAAATTAGTGATGAAAAGAAGACTGGTAATTTATAATTTATAAAATTGTTGGATTTATTGTGGAGATTTATTTTCTAATGACGTGATTTATTTTTTTTAGATAACTAAATTTTGTCAAGCTCCCTCTGATATATATTGTTGTTCACAGTGAGACGTATGTGTGTGTGTGTAAAATGTTAAAGTGTGAGTCGAGTCCCCTCTCTAGGTGCGGGTAATGCACGATACAAAATAATCGACGTCAAAAGCTGTCAAATATGGCCGGAGTCGTGGTGTGGAGATTTAATTGACATGTTTTAACGTAGCAATACTATTTAAATAAAATATTATTACGTTAACAATAAATCGTACTGTAATGATGACTTGTAAGTGTAAATTATAATTGGTGTCATGATAAATAGGGATTTTGCGTAACATATAGTGATAAATGTGCTTTGTCAAGATATAACACAGTGTGTGGTTTTTTTTTTATAAAAAAAGTCTGAATCTAAATGATAATAATCGTTGGAGAAACATGATTAAATATCTGGGTGCCGGAAGTTTTACATACCGGAGTTATTTTATTTAAATAGTGTATGTAGATACATTGTAATAAGTATCTAGGGGGAATTATAAGTGCTGGGGCATGCTAATTGTCAAACTATGGGTGCTCAACAAACCAAGGACAGAGTCATACCCACCGGCTCGACTGTAAGACAAACCAGAAAACAACCAAGAAATCCCAAAGAATCACGGCTTATTGGTTCTAATATATTTACAGAGCACAGCGGTAATTATATTTCATATTTGTAGGCTCTATTGATATGTAATTGTTGTATTATGTTATCCGTAATGTTTTTTTTTTTTTTACTCACCACTTGTGTTATCGATTTTTCCATATGCTTGTCTTGTTATTTTTCAATTGTTTTGTTAAGTAATTGTCAATAGTGTTATTGTCTGGAGTATTTTATTCAATAGTCGGCTTTATTTATCTATTTACGGATGTTTAATTATGCTAATTAATTTGTTATTGTTATCAAGTGTGTAGAGTATTATTATTGAATTGATAGTATGACACTGAAATTTAAAGGTATAATTTTTTGACAAATTAATTTATCAAAAAAAAATTATTTAAAAAATAAATTTCAGAGATTTTAAAAATTATAAATGAAATTTTTTTTATATAATTTTTTAAAGACATCTAATAATTTTTAAAAATTTATTAACAAATTAATTTATCAAAAAAAAAAATTATTTAAAAAATATCATATTTCAGAGCTTTTAAAAGTTATAAAAGAAATTTTTTAAAATAACTATTTACACCTTGTTTATTTAAAAAAAATCGTCAAGTGTCTGCTAATTTCAGTGTCATGATAATATGACACTGAAATTGAAAGGCACATAATAATTTTTAAAAATTTATTAACAAATTAATTTATCACAAAAAAAATTATTTTAAAAAAATCATATTTCAATGATACTAAAGTTAGACGACGTTTTTAATTTTTTTTTATTGAAAAATTTAGAACAAAAAAATATTTTTTAAAAATTGCACTTACAGTTTTTCAAGCTTTTTACAAATGAAATTTTTTTTTTTATTTTTTGTAATAAATTTTTTCAATAAAAAAAAAATTTAAAAAAATATTTTTTAAAAATTGCACTTACAGTTTTTCAAGCTTTTTACAAATGAAATTTTTTTTTTTATTTTTTTGTAATAATTTTTTCAATAAAAAAAAAATTTAAAAATATTTAGATATCGACTAAGTTAATATTCAATGAAAATAAAGCTAGCCGACATCTAAAAATTTTTATGATTTTTTTTATCAAAGAATTATTACAAAAAAATTGAAAAAAAAAAAATTTCATTTGTTAAAAACTTCAAAAACTATAAGTGCAATTTTTTAAAAATATTTTTTAGTTATAATTTAATAAATTATGCAAAATAAAAAAATTAAAAATGTTGGCTAACTTTATTATTATTAATTTTTATCATATTTCAGAGCTTTAAAAATTATAAATGAAATTTTTTTAAGTAATTATTTACACCTTGTTTATTTTTCAAGAAAAATAAAAAGTGCCTACTAATTTCAGTGTCATGATAGTTAGTATAAATAATAAGTACCTAAGTACACGCTGCTTTAAATGCTGAATGCTATTTTTTTTATTTTTTTTTTTTCAGAAGCTCTTTTACAAAGTAGACCATTGCCACATATCCCAGCATTGCCTGAAGGTGATCCACCCACGGGTTCGAGTGTTCAATCACTGTCACAGCAGTCGAATTTTTCTGCACACTCCAATGTCACGGGTGGAAGTTTACTCGAGGCTGCTAATAGATGGACCAGTAAGGAAAACCTTTTAGCACAGGAGGAGGATGATCCTCAGTTGTTTGTTGCTCTTTATGATTTTCAAGCCGGTGGTGAAAATCAGCTTAGTTTAAAAAAAGGTATCGCTTTGATTTTATTTATTTTATTATCCTGATTTAATGAATTTATTTATTTTATTTATTAATTAATAGTAATTGTGATAGTAATAATTAAATAGAGAATGACTTTTTGAATGTCAATTTGCTTGGATAAAAAGTATCAATTGTTATAGATTAAATTACTAAGCAATTTATTATTGTTGATAGGTGAACAAGTACGAATATTAAGTTATAATAAGAGCGGTGAATGGTGTGAAGCACACTCAAGTACCGGTCAAGTAGGATGGGTACCCTCGAATTATGTAACACCAGTAAATTCTTTAGAAAAACATTCCTGGTACCATGGGAGAATAGCGCGAAACGCTGCTGAATATCTGCTGAGCTCGGGGATCAATGGGAGTTTTCTTGTTCGCGAGTCTGAGAGCAGTCCTGGACAACGAAGTATTTCATTAAGATACGAGGGACGTGTTTATCATTATAGAATCAATGAAGACAGTGATGGAAAGGTTTTTTTAAATTTTTTTTTTCATTTTTTTCAATGATACTGAAGCTGGCAGTTGTCAATTTCTCAATTTCTTATAACAAATCAATTAGAATGAAAAATTTCTAAAAATTATTAAAATAAATTTCAAATAATAATAAAATTCAAATAATAAAAAATATTTGGGCTGCATTCGAAAATGCTTTATCTCTAGATACACAATTAAAAAATGACCTTGTATCTTGTGAACTATTGTCATTTGTAAAGATATAAGCTCATCCCAATGTTGTACTCATCAAGACCTTTCATTTGAGTACCCACATCGATTTTTCATATATTTCATATATTTATATTTATATATGTATATATGAAAAATATATAAAAAATTGATGTGGGTATTTAAATGAAAGCTCTTAATGAGTGTAACATCAGGATGAGCTTATATCTTTAAAAATGTCAATCGTGCACAGATCCAAGGTCATTTCTTAATTATTGACATTTTTAATGATATAAGCTCATCCTGATGTTACACTCATCAAGACCTTTCATTTGAGTACCCACATCAATTTTTCATATATTTGGTATATTTATATATATTATATATATATGTATATATGAAAAATATATCAAAAATGCATGTGGGTACTCAAATGAAAGCTCTTGATGAGTGTAACATCAAGATGAGTTTATATCTTTAAAAATGTCAATAGTTAAAAAAGTACAGTGCAATTTAACAAAAGTCATTATTCCATAAAGCAAAATTTTGTTTATTTATAGTTACGTAGTCTCGGCAGTCACATAGTGACTGCAAGGTTGCTAGTTTTTTATATAATAATTCAATTACCATAAAATTTTAAGAATATTTTGTTATGCCTGTCAACTTCAGTGTCATTATTTTAAACGCAAACTTAAATGAATTATTTTTAATAAAAATTATTTTTAGATGTTTGTAACAACCGAGAGTAAATTTAACACCCTGGCAGAATTGGTTCATCATCACTCAATGCTAGCTGACGGATTGATAACGCAACTTTTGTACCCAGCGCCTAAACACAATAAACCAACAGTATTTCCACTTAGTCCTGAGCCGGATGAGTGGGAGATAAATCGTACTGACATTGTGATGAGACATAAACTTGGGGGTGGACAGTACGGTGACGTGTACGAAGCCGTCTGGAAGCGTTACAATATGACTGTAGCTGTTAAGACTCTTAAAGAGGATACAATGGCCTTGAAAGATTTTCTAGAAGAAGCAGCGATAATGAAAGAAATGAAACATCGGAATCTTGTTCAATTGTTGGGTGTCTGCACGCGCGAGCCACCTTTTTATATTATCACTGAATTTATGAGCAAAGGAAATTTATTGGATTATTTACGTAACGAAAGTAAACATCAAATAAACGCAGTGGTGTTGATGCACATGGCAACACAGATAGCAAGTGGTATGAGCTATCTTGAGAGTCGTAATTTTATTCACAGAGATTTAGCAGCGCGTAATTGTCTTGTCGGTGAGAATCACCTTGTCAAGGTCGCTGATTTTGGTCTCGCGAGACTGATGCGCGATGACACCTACACTGCTCACGCTGGCGCTAAATTTCCGATAAAATGGACTGCACCTGAAGGACTTGCTTATAATAAATTTTCAACAAAATCTGACGTATGGGCGTTTGGTATTTTGCTCTGGGAGATTGCGACCTACGGAATGTCTCCGTATCCTGGTGTTGACCTGACTGATGTTTATCATATGCTGGAGAAGGGCTACAGAATGGAGTGTCCTCCTGGATGTCCGCCGAAAGTCTACGAGCTGATGAGACAGTGCTGGCAGTGGTCGGCTATTGAGCGACCGACCTTCAAAGAAATTCATCATTCGTTGGAAAATATGTTTCAAGAGTCTAGTATTACAGAGGGTATATTATTTTATTTTATTAATTATTAATATTTTTGATTTTATTTGTAAATACTCTATAAACGATAATATTTTTTTTTTAGAGGTAGAAAAACAATTACAAGGTGGTTGTGATACTCCGATGTTTTCTTATAATCACAAGAAATCCCAAACAGGAAGTACAGGAAATATTCATGGTCTTGTTTTAGTATCCGACCAATTATCTAACACAGGTTTAACGCAAGGTAGTTATTAGTATATTGATTATTACATTAGTGTAATCTATGTTATTAAGAGTAAAAAAAATTTGCTATTTTTAGATACATAATTAACAAATTACCTTGTATCTTGAGAAATATTGACATTTTTAAAGATATAAGCTCATCCTGAGGTTATGCTCATTAAGACCTTTGATTTGAGTACCCACATGAATTTTTCATATATTTTATATATATATATGTATATATGAAAAATATATCAAAAATGCATGTGGGTACTCTAATGAAAGCTCTTTATGAGTGTAACATCAGGATGAGCTTATATCTTTAAAAACCTCAATATTTAATAAAGTAAAATTTTATTAATTTATAATCCATAAGTTACGGCAGTGACTGCAAGGTTACTAATACAATACTAATAAAGTAAAATTTAATATAGATGCTGGAAGTAATGTCACTAAACTTAGTACTTTCATGGGTGGTCTTACCAACAAAGCTAACAGTAACATGGTACAGATGCGTCGCTCTACAAATAAAAGAGGAAAACAAGCTCCTGCCCCGCCCAAAAGAACCAGGTACGGCTTTAAACACTTGGCTTAATATTTTTATTTGGGTGTATATATAAAATTAGCATAATAAATTTAATAATCCACACGTTTTTTTTTTTTTTTTTTTTTTTTATTCTTCAATAGCTTATTGTCGTCATGCAGTTCGTTTCGTGACTCTGCGTACCAGGAGCAAGATCAGCATAATATCGATTCTGTCGGGGCTTCAAATCTTGATGATGGAACCGATCTAAATGGTATTGATAATATTTCTAAAGGTATTTTAACGCTTATTTTTTTATATTTTTAATCATATAAATAATGCACGTACTGCTTAATTATCATCCCATATTATAAATAAATTATAATTATTTTTTTATTTCCCTTTATTAATATTAATAATTAATTTGCATCGTGAAACGATCTTAAAAAAAAAAAACAGCACGTGGGTCATTCTCCTGGAATCTAATTTTATTAATTTATGACTTTTATTATTAACTCGATTATTATATAATAAGTACTTAGTCTAGTCATTACGGAATTTTATTTTATTATTATTAAAATTAAATTTTATTCAAAAATTGTAGACTCCCTATATTTTATTTATTAATTTAATTAATCAGAAATATTTTTTATTTCTGTAAATAACAATAATAACAATTAAAAAAAAAATAATAATTTTATAGAAAATGCATGAAGTCAGTAGATTCGTAGTAGAGTTTTAATTCATATAATAAACATCTATATTAAAAATAATTTCATATAATCCAATTACGTATGTAAATTATTATAATACTATTATTAATTTTTTTTTATCACCTAAAAGATTACATCATACGTTCAAGCAGTGTTACGTGAGTTTACTAACATTTAATAATTATTATCATGATACTCATAATTGACTCATGCTTGGTAATTAATAAAATCATTAAAATATATATAGTGAGCCTATGGATAGTTGAAAGATCGTTCGATTAATGGAGAATGACCTGATAAGCATCATAAAATAAACCTAAAAAAAAAAAAAAAAAAAAAAAAAAAATTCGCTCGTGCTTTTAACCAGCGCTTACCACCATCATCATTACATCGATACGCTTTAGCATTTATTTTAAATAAAAAAAAACACATTCATTTTTAATTAAAATACTTTAAAGATACTCACAATAAATACACACGATTTTATTTTATTTTTTATTATTTTTATTTTGTTTATTAAATGACAACTCAGGTATCACGCGAGATCTCGTGACAATGGCAACACAATCAATACCTCCAGGAGGCTGTGACTTGGAAGATGACGGCGACGGATCCCAAGGGACGGAGTCTAATTTTCTCCCCCAGCCACCGGCTTCACCCGAACCAATACTCAACATATGCAATCAGAAACAAATAAAAACGAGACAGTACTCGTCTAAGGAAGTACTATCACAGAAGGTATAACTAACTAAAATTAAAACAATTAAACAAAATTATTTATTGACGCTTCAAAGGTGGTAGCCAAATTATTTTTACCGCTATTTTTTTTTTTTTTACAAAATATAAATAAATAATTTAAATAAAAAGCAACGAGCCGTCCGGTAAATGCATCTAGCACTGCTTGAATAGAATACGCTTTATTGAAAAAAAAAAATAACAGCGATATAAATCAGCATTATATTATCAACCCTAACAAACTCTATTTATTACAGCTAGTCCACGTGGGTGCCCTGGAAGTACAAAATGTTAAACGTGCTATAAATCGATACGGAACACTACCAAAAGGCGCTCGAATAGGCGCGTATCTAGAGTCTCTCCGTCAAAGCGGTATGCCATCTGCCCACGAATCTCCATCGTCTATTGACCTACATCAGCAACAACAACAGCATCCTCAACACCAGCAACCACACGAAGCAATAAATATAATCGAAACATCTCAACATCGGTCGCTCTCACCACGTCAAAATAATTTAAGAAACCAGCCACAAATGACTCGCAGTAATTCGTCCAGCGGTGTTGTCAACACTTACCAGCCTCCCAACTCACCCCGCAGCCGTATGTCGAGTCGTAAAAATAATAATGATAATATTGGGCTTAGAACTTTTCGCAATCCCAATACCTCGACATTCCGAACAGCTAGTCCCTCAAGATCGGTACAGCCGACTTTAGCAGACTTGGAATTTCCTCCTCCGCCTCTAGATCTTCCACCCCCGCCTTGTGACCCTAATATTGACCCCCCGGATTTTTCGACGTTCAATCCACCTGGTGATGTTCCTTACAAACCTTCCGGTTCTCCAGTTTGTGTTAGAAAATCAAAAATAGACCGCAAGTCTAAGGAAGAAATTATTGAAGAAGATGACAAAAATAATGACCTAAGAACTGCTGAGCCTTCTGTTAAAGAAGCTAGTTCTAGATTTGGCGTTAATTTGAGGCGTAGAGAGACTACTAGTGTTGGAGGAAGTGAGAGTAATAAAATAGAGGACAAAAAAAATATTTTCCGTGGGAAAGAATCTATGGAAAAAAAAGATGGGGTACTTTCACCGCCGACTGAAGCGCCACCGCCTCCGCCACCTTTACCGCCACCCTCTAACAATGATTCCGACGACGGGTTTAATTTAAAACCGGGCATGAAAGAAATGCTTGAGCTTAAATTGATAAATGAAATAAAGCAAAACGCAGATTTGAAGCAAAGTGGTACCTCACGTAAGTCTAATGTATTTAGTAATATTGTATCACAGCATTTAGATCCGGCCTCTCAATTACTCTCAGAGTTGTGTGCTAATTTTAATATCGATCAGTCTAATACAATAAATACAGTAAATAAATCGCCTATTCAAGGAGAGTACGCTTCGTTAAATTGTTTAAATGACTCGCCTTATGACCAGACAAATAATCAGCTGAGTAATGTTGAAAAATCAGTGAGTCATAATAAAGATACTAAAGTATCGCCAGACACTTTGAATCCCGGGAGTGTTGGGTTTAAATTAAAAAAGGTTGATAAGAAATCAAATTTGCAAAAAGATGATAATAATGATGGGCAGATAATTGATTTTAAAGCGAGACTGAGAAAGGTTGAGAAGGATAATATTGATAAGCATGATAAGGATGATAAAATAAAAAAAAATGATGACGTGGGTGCTGATATGTCGGAGAATGATGATAATGATGATAAACGCAAAAGCACGGGTAGTATCAGTAGCTTGAAGCGTTTGTGGGAAAATAAAGAATCCTCGTGGGAAAATCAACCGCTTAGTCCTAAGTTGAGCACTCGGAGTATCAATAAACAAGACGTTGGTGATCCGGGTGAAGAAAGTCCTGAGGATCACAGTGGTGCTTCCACTAGGAGTTCTATTACTAGTAAAAGTGATAGTAGAATTAGCCACCCGGGTAATTCAACTACTTCTGGCAGTGGGGATAATATTGAAAAGCCTTTAGTCCCGGCTAAACCGGGTTCTAAATCTATTGGTTCTTCAGGAAAGTATTATGGATCTTCGATTTATGCTACGCCTAATTGCGATAAGCAGGAGGAGGATAGTGTTAGTGGAGGTGTTGGTAAGCAACAAGAGTCTAAGGGAGCTAAACATGACGTTTTAGAATTATCAAATGCTATTGAAGGTAGTATAACTAATTTAAAAGGTACTCCGGTTATTGTTATGGCCAGTTGGCTTCAATTGTCCGATAAAGTTGGTCTTCTTCATGGGCTACTTCAGGAAGTTAATTCTACGGAAGTTGCTGGTGCGCCATCTCACGCGAGATTTCAATTTCGTGATTTATTGTCACGGCTTGAATTACAGGCACGGCAATTGAGAGCCGCTGGTACTCGTAATATCACAGAGAACACAAGACTACTTAGTGATGTTCATAACACGATTAAAGATGTGACGAATATGATTCAGAGGTAAAGGTTCTATTCACTTGACGTTCATCAGTTTATCATTCGATTGCTAATTAATTAAATCAAAAAATTGACGGTGAAAAAAAAAAATAATAATATTTGGAAGGTAATTTTCTCATTAATTGAAGGCCGTACCGTATGAATATAAATATATATAAATATTAATTATTATTATTATTATTATTATTATTACAAATATTAATACATAATCTAAGTCATTAGCAGACGACCGAAAGGACAGTATTCTCTTTCGTATGATACCAGAAGTAAATTAATATTATTTAAAGGGTCAATGTCGTCTTATGTCATGAGGTCATTCATTCATATACATATACATATAAATATAAATATAAATAAATATATAAATATATATATATATATATAAAGATATAAATATAAATATAGCTATTGCTATTATAGAGTGAACAAATTTTACACTTACAATAAGTATACTGATTAATTAATGGATAATTAAAATGCAAGAAGAATGATGATCACTATTATGGAATTTATGTGTCTGCTCAGTATGAATTTTTTTATTAAAAAATAATTAAGTCAAAGGAAATAATAAATAATATTTGGATTAGTTTTTAAATCAGCGTGTAGTTGCAATCAAAATAAGCTGAGATTATTTTTTAAATTTTTGCCGATAAATACCCAAATAATAATTAAATAAAAAATTTTTCAATAGATATTTATAAACGTCATGCCATTTATAATGTACTCATTTTTTCATCGTAATTTATCATTATAAATATTTAAAATAAAAAAAAAAAAAAAAAAAAAGGCTTAGTATATCGTAACGCGGTAGATTAGAACCATCAGAAAATAATTATTTAAGCTAATTAAAATTATTAATTAAATGCAAACATTAATTACAAAGTTTATCTACTGAGAGACAATATAAACAATTTTGTATTTGTATAAAAAAAAAATAATTAATTATCATGGTAAAATTAATGGATTATCAGCCATTACGCGCCTACATTTATTATCATAAATTATAAATAGTTTAACGGGATAATTAGTTAATAAAATCAAATTCATTATTTAGAAAGTAACAGTCGATAAATGCTCTTCCTCGGCGTATGATTTTTTTCTTTTTTAAATATTTATAAAAACTTGTACATTATTTACTATTATTAATACTCTTATTTTTATTTTCTTTATAATATTATTATTAATTATGCTTTTTTTTTTTGTATAATCATTCATTTTTAAGTAAAAAAAAAAATTAGATATGACTGAATGTTTTGGAGACGATGAAATACTAACTCATGACACTGCCTGTATTTCATACTAATTATACATATTAAATTAAAAAAGGAAAAAGTAAATAGTCAAAATCAAGACAGTGAAAATAAATTGAATTATTAATTGACTTTATATTACATTATCGATTAATTTTAATCCTGTGATAAAACTAATTTTGTTTCAATTGTAATTATTTTATTTTAATTAATTTTCTTATTTTTCATTATCATTACTATTACATTGTGCTCAATTTTAATGAAATGGAGTAAAGCAAGTGAACATTTTCTTAAAAAATGCAGACGTGAGTGTATGATTGTTTTTATATAATAGTTAATCTGTATTATAGTAACTTGTGATTATTTATACGCATATTTATTTCATTATCATCTTTCGCATATTCTTTTTATATAAAAAAAAACAAAATAAAAAATAATTATTGAATAAATTAAATGGGTAATTGACCAACGTATCGATTCGAACGTAATGAAAAAAAAAAATAATTGCTTTATACATTGATATAGAATTGAAAAATAAAAGTATATGTCAAATGATCTTTTGTTATCTATATTATTTTTTTTTTTTTATCATCCCTTAAAAATCAAAAATAACTTAATGAGTAATGACTATAATTTTTTTTAATTTTCACAAGTGGAATTTTTTAAAAATTTGACACTGAAGTTTTTTACAAATAAAATTTTTTTTTGTAACAACTTTTTCAATAAAAATAAAAAATTTTTAAATCTCAGCTAACTTAATTTTTATAAATAAAACCCAAAAAATGATGAAAATTTAGCCGACATTTAAAATTTTTTTTATTGAAGAAATGATTACAAAAAAATAAAAAAAAAAATTTCACTTGTAAAAAACTTTAAAAGTTATAAGTGCAATTTTCTAAAAACTTTTTTTTGTTCTAATTTAATTATTAAAAATAAATCATAAAATTAAAATCATCAGCTAACTTTATTATTATTGAAAATTAAGTTAGCCGACATCTAAAAATTTTTCGAATTTTTTTTTATTCAAGAAATGATTACAAAAAAAAAATTTCACTTGGAAAAAACTTTAAAAACTGTAAGTGCAATTTTCTAAAAAAATTTTTTTGTTCTAATTTAATTATTAAAAAAAAACAAAAAATAAAAATCATCGGCTATTATAAAAAATGTCGTTTTTCAAATTGAACCTTCATTATCCTTGGAGTACTTTTAAATTATCTTCACAATTGAATCCAAATTACTAAAATTAAATCCCTGATTCCTGAATCTAAAAAAGAAAACCCAAAAAAAAAATTACCAAAAATTTAAGGATGAAAAAAATAATAAATAAAAAAATAATTCTATCACTTAAGTAGTAATCACGTGTACGAGTGCGCGCGAAAATATATTCAGCTAATAGAGATCAATAATAAGGTATTTAATGGTGCTGGTGGTGTTCCTTAGTATAGTTGTTGTTGCTCGTTGTGTCGTTGTTGTCGTCTGGTCTGAACTGTACAGTCTACAGTCCGTATAAAACTTCAGCAGAGTAGAGCCAGAGCTGTCTAGCCGTGTGATCGTTGGTTGCAGGTTGGGTCGGTTGCTGGTGGGCGAGGGTGGACGACTGACGACTGATGAAGAACAAGAAGAAGAAGAAGAAGAAGAAGAAAGACAGTCCCCGGTTGCTCCGCTGCGGAGCAAGAGAGAAAAAAACAAAAAGACAAAAGTATAGCGAGCAATGTACAGTGCGAACATCTCGTTGGTTGGTCGTCCAATGTCGATGTCGGCCGCGTACTGCTAATATAACTGACTGCTGGTGACGGCGACTGGGCTGCCATCTGTATTGTCAATGTTGTTAGGAGCAAGAGCGAAAAGCAGCAGCAGCAGCAGCGTAATGGAGCCGTGAGGCATTTTGTCTGTTCTATACGACACACTATCGTTTTCTTGTGAATAATTATTGTGAATTATGGAGATTATTGGTAACCCGGTGCCTCCATGTACAGCGTAACGCTTAGTGAGTTTATTATACTGTGTGATAATACTGTCCCATTAATTCACAGGTTTATTAACGTCAAGACAATGTTTACATGATCTCTCTCGTACTTACCCGTGGATGTGGGGGTACAACCTCTTGTGTGATTTAACTTCCATCTAAACATTAAATACCCGGGTTATCCCGGCGTCATTACAATTATTTTTTTATATTAATTAATAATTAATACTCACAGCACTGTTATTTATATTCATTTTATCAAACACAACATTATTTTTTATAACCTCTCTTGTGTTTTTTCCACAGCTGAGTATCAAGTACCACAGTCAGTGCCACAGTGGTCTTTCAAGTTTATTCATTTACCTAAATTTTTTATTTTTAATCAACAACAACAACTACTACTGCTTATATCAATATTATTGTCAACATCAACAACCACTATTATATCCACGGTGGTCAGCCGTCACTTTGACGGATAATATATACACATGCTGCTAATGTACTCCAATGAGCCAATGGTAATTATTTATTTATTTAACTATTTATTTAGATTTTACCTATTAAGGATTAAGGATATTATTATTTATGACACTGAAGTTAGCAGACGTGTAAAAATTTTTGATTTTTTTTTTATTAATTAAATTACAACTAAAAAGATATTTATAAAAAATTGCACTTATAGTTTTTAAAGTTTTTGACATGTGTCAATTTTTTTTTTTAATTGTTTAATTGAAATTTTTTCAATAAAAAATTTCTAAAAATTTTGAATCGGTTAACTTAATTTTCATTATTATTTATTAAATGTGTAAAATTAATTTTATGGGTATTAACAAAACTGACATTTTGAAAAACAAGTAGCTGGTGGTTAATTAAAAGCCTTAAATTATATCATAATATTTATAACACTGAAGATAGCTGTAATCAACAACAACAACTACTACTGCTTATATCAATATTATTGTCAACATCAACAACCACTATTATATCCACGGTGGTCAGCCGTCACTTTGACGGATAATATATACACATGCTGCTAATGTACTCCAATGAGCCAATGGTAATTATTTATTTATTTAACTATTTATTTAGATTTTACCTATTAAGGATTAAGGATATTATTATTTATGACACTGAAGTTAGCAGACGTGTAAAAATTTTTGATTTTTTTTTTATTAATTAAATTACAACTAAAAAGATATTTATAAAAAATTGCACTTATAGTTTTTAAAGTTTTTGACATGTGTCAATTTTTTTTTTTAATTGTTTAATTGAAATTTTTTCAATAAAAAATTTCTAAAAATTTTGAATCGGTTAACTTAATTTTCATTATTATTTATTAAATGTGTAAAATTAATTTTATGGGTATTAACAAAACTGACATTTTGAAAAACAAGTAGCTGGTGGTTAATTAAAAGCCTTAAATTATATCATAATATTTATAACACTGAAGATAGCTGTTAATTTTAAAAATTTTTTTAATAAATCAATTACAATAAAATGCTTCTAAAAATTTTTTACTTGTATTAGTTTATTAATTTTCACATGTGGAATTTTTTAATTAATTTTTTTTTAATAATTTAATTGCTAAAAAAATTTTTAATATCTGTCAACTTCAGTGTTATTAATATTTACGTAAATTCAGGACAAGTTAGTGTATATTATAATATCATTTAAATAATCAGTGACCTCTAACGTTTTAGTTAATTCTCATTACACTTGAAAATATATATACATACTGTATTTTTTTATTCTATTTTAAAATTTTTATTTTACTGTTTTTTTTTTTTAATAAGAAAACTTTTTTCTTTACTAAGAAAAATTAAAAAAAATTTTTTAATTTTCGATTAGTGTGTTTTTAAATTGAATACTGTGTTTTGTATTTTTTTTATTGTACTTATTGTAATTAAAAATTTTTATTTTACAGTTTTAAATATTCGGCTGCCCAATTTTAAATGCAATATTTTTTTTTTTTTTTAGTATTTCTGCATTTTTTATAATTTTTAGAGCTTAATTTAAAGTATTTTTTCTTAAAAATATTTATTTTCTATTAAAAAATAAAATTTTTTATCAATTAGGGGCGCAAATTTTTTTTTAATAAGAAAAAAGTTTTTAAATTGGGCAGCCAATATTATACATACTGTTTTTTTTTTTTTTTTTTTTTTTTTTTTTTTTTTTTTTTGTAATTATTGTACTTATTGTAATGAAAAATTTTTATTTTACAGTTTTGAATATCTGAATTATTAAAAACGAATAAATTTATATGGACAGCTATGTAGTGAGTATAATTATTAATTAATAATTAATTTTATTGGATTTTTATTGATAGTTGTGATTGTTTGTATTGTTATTTTGTTTTAGGGTACATATAGCTTACCTACATGTGCCTACGTACCTATAGATAACTTGGCGTAGTAGTGATGGCACAACGAGGCAAGCGAATAAACAAAAACGATAATGACTTGGCTTCCTGCCCGGCCGCGGTTAAAAGACGCAAATGCAAATTGGGCCCAACAGCCGCGGGTACATCGTCTGTGGTATCAACTATTGGGCCCTCCGAAGAGGAAGAAACGATGGCGATTGTACCGTCAAATGTTGGAGCCAGTGCTACTGGTACTGGTACAACTGGGGCTGGAAGTTTCGGTGCAAGTGCAAGTGCCGGTAGTAGTGCTGCTGGGGTCAGTGGTGCAGGTGCCGGGTCTTCGGGAGCCTCTTGGACTTCTCGGCCGCTTGCTGATATCAAAAGTATATACAATCGTGCTACCAACGAAATTCCCGCTGAGTTATTTCGTAAAGACTTGATAAGTGCGATGAAATTACCTGACAGTGAACCTCTTAGTCTTAATGAGTATTGGGTTATTACTGATCAGTGGAAACAGGAGTGGGAACGTGGTGTACAGGTCCCTGTTAATCCCGATTCACTTCCAGAGCCTACCGTTACTGTCACCCAGCAATCGAGTAGTAATAAACCTCATGGGGAATTTAAATTGTAAGTTATTTAAATATTCTTTAATATTTTTTTTTTGTACATTCAAAACTGCTACAGAAATAATGATAATAATTATTTACAAGATTTTACTATTGTTATTTTCATTTTTTGAAAAAGTTATCAGACATAAAAATTTTTTTAGAATTTTATAGCACTTGAATTATTATAAAAATAATTTAATTAAAAAATTTCACATGTGAAAATAAATAAAAATTACATTTTTATAAGGTAAAAGACCCAGTTAGTGACACTTGTAATTTTATTTTAAATAAAAAAAAAAAAAACAAATCAATTTTAATAAATTGATAAATATAATTTTTGAATTATAAATTTTAAGATAATTAATTTTTTGAGAACATTTTATTTTTTTAATTAAAATAAATTTTTTTTAATAAAAAGTCCAAATATTTATAAGCATTATTTTATTGTTGAAAAATTTTTTAAAATTTACAGCTGATTTTAATATTAAAAAAAAAAAAAATTAACAAATTTTATTTCATAAATTTCAGACCTAAAAAATTTATCAGAATATCCCGTGATGATTCTTTCAATCCCGAGGAACATCACTTGAGTACAACTCCAGCGAAGGCTGAAAAAGCTTGTGCTTACGATCTCGATGACACTGATATCGCTTGGCTGGAGGTATTAAACGGAGAACGAGCTCAGGTAAGCCCTTATAAAAAAAACAAAAGAAAAAAACCAACTAATTAATAAATAATTAAAAATTTTACCAGGCGGGCCAACCGGCGATAACAGAGCCGCATCTTGAGCGAGTGATCGAAGAGCTGGAGGTGCGCTGTTGGGAACGAATCCAGACAATAGTAAAAAACGAGGAGGGTCTGGGCATAGAGTTTGACGAGAACGTAATATGTGATGTGTGCAGATCCCCGGACTCTGAAGAGAATAACGAGATGGTATTCTGTGATTGTTGTAATATATGCGTTCACCAAGCATGCTACGGTATCACCTCGATACCGGACGGCTCTTGGCTGTGTCGAACTTGCACTATAGGTCAACGGCCAGACTGCGTGTTGTGTCCGAACAAAGGTGGTGCAATGAAAAGTACACGTAGCGGTCAAAAATGGGCGCACGTATCATGTGCGCTGTGGATCCCCGAGGTAAGCATCGGTTGTGTCGAGCGTATGGAGCCAATCACTAAAATATCCAGTATTCCACAAAGCAGATGGGCACTTATTTGCGTGCTGTGTCGTGAGCGCGTAGGTGCTTGCATTCAATGCAGCATAAAGACCTGCAAAACAGCGTACCACGTAACGTGTGCGTTTAAATCCGGGCTCGAGATGAAGGCAATTATCGAGGACGAGCAAGCAGACGACGGGGTTAAATTAAGGTCTTACTGTCTCAAGCACGGGAGGATAAATAATAAAGACAAAGTTGGTGTTGGCGGGAGTAATACTGGTGATAAAGCTGGCTCGGATTCTGACGAGCCCGGTGATACCCGGAACAAACGTAAGCGTAAAGACATGACATCTGAGGAAAAAAATCAGGCACGTGCTGCTAAATTGCAGGAAATAGAGGCTGAATTTGATAAACACGTTGTATTAAAAGACATTACTTGCCAGCAATTAGACGTTGATACCGATGCAATAACTTATATTTATAATTATTGGAAATTAAAAAGACGTGCTGGTCATAATAAACCATTATTAGCGCCGCGTTGTGGTGAGCTATCGAGTGCCGGTGCTCGGGCTCAAGGTCAGGCTGCTGATCTTGAAAAAATGCGGACGTTTGTACAATTAAGGCAAGATTTAGAGCGTGTTCGTAATCTTTGTTATATGGTTAATAGACGTGAAAAATTGGGTAGGTCATTTTTAAAATTACGCGAACAAACATTTCATAAACAAGCCGCTGTTTTAACTAATAATCCATCATTACCACCCGCTGTTGTAGCTGCTGTTATTGAAGCCAACCACGGTCCGTCTATTTACGATCGTCTTTATTCTCACTCGGACGTTGAAGATCATACACGTGATTTTGATACGATATTTGCACGTATTAGGGGTATTAAATCACCAACTCCAGTGTCAAGTGACGAAAAGAAACCTATGACTGATTTTAATGGTGCGTCTAATAAGAAATTTTACTTTAATGGTAATGTAAGACGAAAAGATATTTGCAATAGTGAATTATCCTCTATGAGTGGTAGTGAGCTTGATACTGCTAAACCTACTGTTAAATCATTAACGTCCGCTACAACTAAAGTTTCTTCTTCCTCCTCTTCTACTAAAAATTCCTCGAGAAATAAAATAGAAACAGAGTCGAGTTCGGAAGATGAGCCTGTTAATTCTAATAATAAAAAATCGATTAAAGTAACTAGACGTAGAACGAAAAAGACAACTAGTATTGCTAGTCGGCCCAGGCCAGCAGCACTCAATAGCAGTGAAAGTGATAATAAACAGGGTAATAATTCTAATGCAAGATCTCGAACGTTGGAACATATGGAAAAAGAACTTACTGGAAGTGGTAGTGATAGCGATGAATTGTATTCATTGAATAAAAATACCGGCGGACCTTCTGTAGCTGCTAATATTTATTCTGACACTGATTCTGATTCTCAGGATCGCAGTAGGTCTGTCACTGCGCCTTTTATCAGTAAAGCTGCTGTTAAACAATTTTCTGCTGCGGATATTTCTAAAAATACCACAGCTAAGGGCTTTAATAGAGATTCTAAGGATGAATCCGCAGAAACTAGCAATAAAGAGAATGTTAAAGGTAAAAAAAAGGAGAAAGAGTATATTCCTTCTGCGTTGATTGTTCCTCAACGACAGGCAGCTAAAAAAGCTTCTGAAATAATGCAGCGCTCGCAGAATAAAAAGGAAACTCCTTCTGAGCCACTGGAATCGCAGATTAAATCTCCGGTTGAGGAGAAAAATTTCAAGGTTAAAGAGAAGAGTGTTGTTAAAAAACCCAGGGATGGTAAATTACATCATAAAGATTCTAAGAACAATGATATTTATGATTTTGATAAAGAGAAAGAGTTTGGAGATCCCAGTGAGATTTTGGCGTATGTTCCTCAAAGACAAGCGGCTAAAAAGGCGGCTGAGCATATTAAAAGCGGATCGGGAACCAAACCTGCTCCTCCTGTGGACAATTCTGCTGATGTCTCAGTAGGTAAGAATAAAATTAAGGAGTCTCCAGAGGGGAAATCAAAGAAGGAGATTGTTAAGAAGGAAGAACCGAAGAAATCTCAGCCAGAAAGCAAAACTTCTTCGAGTACTAACAGTGACTCGAGTAGCAGCAATAGTTGCAGCAGTTCTTCGGACTCTAGCAGCGACTCGGATGACCAAGAGATGGTCAAGAGCTCGGTGAGGTCACCGAACAAAAAAGAACAGTCTTCGTCGTCAACTTCCTCCGAGAGCGACACTAGTAATCGTTCTTCTAAAGTATTATCGAGTAGTAAGAGACAAACTGGTAATAATAATAGTAGTGGTAGTAGTGGTAGCAGTAGAACAACTACGGCAACTACGACCAGTGATGACGCCGCTGATAGTCAGGATAAAAAGACAACGGCTGGGCGGAAACTCAAGAAGCTGCCTGACAAGAAGCTTAAAACTTCCGACGGGCGGCATGGATCCGAGTTTCCACCGCCGCCTGCTGAGAGAAAAGAATCATCAATTAGAACAACCTCAGTGTCTAAAGATCCAAACCAATCAAGGCAGTCATTTACCAAACATAAAAAACCAGATCAAAGAGTGTCGGCTGGTACTGTCTCAGGTAAAAAGTTATCTCAGCAACAACAACAACAACAACAACAACAACAACAGCAGCAGCAGCAGCAGCAGCAACAGCAACAACACAGGGTCCACCAGCAAGCAACCTCAGTTGCAGTCTCTTCAGGAAATACCCAAGATTTGCTCAGTGGGTCCAGAGATAATGATGGGCCGCGAGGTCCTGCTCGGGCCAAGGGTAAAAAGACCACCAGTAGCCAGCCCGTTGGTAAGTCGCAAACGCAAAATCAGTCTCAGCAACGAGAATCACACTCGCAGCAGCAGCAGCAGCAGCAGCAGCAGCAACAACAACAACAACAACAGCAACAGCAACAGCAGCAGCAGCAGCAGCAGCAGCAAGCCAGTGGCAAGTGTAGTAAAAAGGAGGAAGAAATTACGACCCCCACGAAGGTTAAGCCTGAAGCACGCAAACGAAAATCTAGCGAAGCTACTAAAGAAGACAAAGCTGGTAAAAATGCGGCTTCGATCAGGAAGAATGATAAGAGGCTGAGTAATGATAAATTGAGTAAAAGTATAAATGTTCATAGCGAATCTGCTAATACTGATGATACTCGGGATTCTTCGGAAGATTTAGCTAAAATTGAGGGAAAAAGTATTAGTACGTCTGCTGTTTTGGGGCAAATAAGTGAGAGTAAGTTGCCGGAGGCGCCTAAAGAGGACCAGAAAATTAAAAAGGGTAATAAGAGTCCGGTTCATTTGTTACTTTTGGAAGAAGAAATGAAACAGCGAAGAGCTGAAAGGGACAGTCCGAAAAAGTCTTCGAAGAATTTGGATAAATTTTTGGAAAAGAGAGAGCATCTTGATAAACTTTTTAAAGCTAAATCTGAAAAGAAGATTCCTGAGGTGCAGGATAAGGAAGTGGATAAAGTGAGTGATAGGGAGGATAGGGTTGTTATTCAGGAGAGAGAAACGGAAAGGGATAAGGGAAGGAAGAATCATGCTTGTGAAGAGATTATTGAAGTAATACCTAGTGAAAAAATAGTAGATCCGCCGAGAATTGATGGAGATATTGAATTGGATGTTACTGAGGTTTGTAGGGTTAGTAAAAAGAACGAAAATCCTAATGAGCGACTGGAGCCTTGTAATTTAGGAGACAAACCAGTTGAAGAAATCTTTCAAAAATCACATCCGGTGTCTCACTCTGACAAGCCTAGAGAAGATAAAGAGCCTGCGATTCCCAAAAGGAAAAAGTCTATCAACAGGTCGATATTTTCTCCTCCTCACGGTCAGTCTAAGGACCCGAGTGACTCGGACTTTTTTGAGTTCGGGCAAGCTCTTTTGAACGAGAAGATAAACGACGATGATGGCTTTACAATTCCTACGGATCCTGAAGAGCGTCAGCAACACGTGGCCTTTTCATTTACCAACACCGACGTTTGTAATATGTGGCTGAAGGAGGACAGCGCTCGGGAAGAAACTCTTGACCTTGTAAGGTCGCTCAGGATGAGCATGAGTAATAAATCTAACTCCAGCCAGCAAGACGCCGAGAATGATTCTAATAATGATAATAGTAAAAAAGAGGATCCAAAGAAGCCGGAAATTATTGAAGTTAATTCTCAGCCGGTTGTTCCAACAATTGAGTTGAATTTAAAGGACCAAGAAGCTCTTGAGCCGACGGAGGTGTTGTGCAAAAATGACTCTATTGATGATAAAAGAAAGCAGAGTTACACCAGCAATAATGACAACTTTGGCCCACCTTATGGTGATGAAAATCTAGGCTCTAAAGTTAGCATTGACGACTGTTCAAAATTAAACCGCGCTGAAAGCGACGGACGTTGCGTTCCACCAAGTAATTTGGATAGTTTTGATTTGAACGAAGTTCCACATTTGAACCACTTAATAGCCAGTCAGAATCATAGATTTGCAAGCCATCCTTTCACGAATGTGAATGACATTGGCTCGGTGATGCATGACACTTCTGAGCTAGTTCACTCTCAAATTAACACTATAGATCAATACCCGCAGATTCTCCAGCAGCAACAGCACCAACAGCATCAACATCAGTTCTCTCGGAGCCACTTGGAGCAAATTGACTCCAGGTTGCAATCGCAACTCCCGATGATGAACCAGGGATTCTTACCAGGACCTATTGGTGAGAACATACCAATGGAGATGGTCAGCAGGCATTTAATGCCCAATGTAGAAGAAGATCCCCAGAACAACGACATAGACCGGGGATTAGAAAAAGACGACGGGTCCTCTGATATGAGACAGGATTACACTCAGTGCAGCTCGCCGTACAACGACCTTCCTAGTGTGAGACCTGACACCAGGTGGGAAGAGAGCCAGGTTCTTCCTTCCAGAAGGTCAACCTCCTCCTCAATAACCTCCGCGTCTTCTACGGAAGAGCACGTGGCCATGCCGCCGTACAAGAACATGCCCTCGATGCCGTTTCCTCCTGGAAGCTTGGAGAGTGGTCCTTACCATCTGTACTCCGATGGAAACACCTACGCGCCACCTGTGTCGCTGTTTCCACCCCAAAATTGTCCAACGTCGTTGTCTTATCCCGCAACAGGCACCGCGATGTTTGCGACGGCTTTTGGAGCTGCTTTTCCAAGTGGGCAGAATATTCTGCCGCATGTTCCAAAGCCTCTGGAAGACTCTCTTAACATTCAAGCCTCGCCTTGTACCGCTGCATTTACTTCCTCGTCTCATAATATGGCGCTCACTGCTGCTATGGTGTCTCCCACTAAAATACCCACACCTCCTCCTCCTCCTGTCCAGAATTTATTACCTCCTGTTGAACAGGAGCAGCAGCAGCAGCAGCAGCAGCAGGAGCAGAATGAACATCAACAAGAACCAACAACCCAAACTCAGGTAGAATCCCCCGCAGTTTGCACCCCGATGATCTTCATGGACAGGAATGTCCCTGAAGCTCAGCCAGTTGTCTCTGAAACTGCAGAGACTGTTCCTGAAGACGTTCAGCACCCTGGAGCAACTCCGGGTCAGAAAACCCCGTCGTCGCAGCACGGAAAGAAGAGTCCTTCCAAACCAACGAGAACTTCAGCAAGAGTGACTTCTCTTCAAGGAAAATCACCCGGAAAATCTCCCAGGCAAGAGGTCGCTAAAGTTACTGGAACCTCCAGGTCCAGAGGAAGAGGAGGTAAAGGAACCCAGCAGAACAATCGTGGCAGAGGAAGAGGCAGAGGCAGAGGCAGGGGGAAGAATAATCAAAATGTCTGCTTAACTCCGCTGGTTAATCTAAGCAGCTCCTTTATCAGCGACGACTCGATACAAAATAAACTCCTGGGGACTGTGTATGACTTTGACTCTGATGAAGATTCAGCTAACGAGACCAACATCGCGGATCTTAAGACCATGCGGGAGAGAAAGAAGTCTACTGATGTTACCGAGAAACGGGAAAGTTCTCTAGCTTTAGCTTTGGCTAAGGATAATGCGCTGCAGAGTTTGTCTAGTCCAACTGTCCATAAAACAAAGCGAGTTACTGCTTCTCCATCACCACCTCAGACTCCTCCAGTGTTCTCCAAAGAGTCAGAAGAAATTTACAACAACGACGCTGTTTTTCCGGTTATTCCAGGCCCGGTGGACATGAGGACCTACAATTCTACCGTAGAAGGTCAAGCTTCTTCTTTGCATGGTCAATCTTATGCCAATCATCTGATTTGTTCCTTCAGCGGCGCTGCGGCGGATAATACTCTGCCGGATATTGAGGAAGAATTGAGTGCTTTGCACTCTGACCTTGCTTCCAAGTCAGTTTTTAATTCTAACGCAGTAGATCCTAATGATCATAACGTCGATTTAACGTCATCAGGAGTCAGTGATATCACCAAGATGTCATTGAGCGATTCTAGGAACCAATTGAAGGTCAAGATCAAGGGACCATTTGCTAATTACGTAGCCTCGACTTCTGTTAACCAATTGGTGCCTCAAGCGCCGGCTATTCCTCCAGTCAGTGTCTCAATGACTTCTGGGACGTCTAATTTAAGGAGAATGAGGAAGAAGGAGTTGTTGAGGCAGTATGTCTCGCAAGATATGAACATGGAGGATCCTACGGAGAAAATAACTTCTGTCCCGATTATTCAGCCGATAAATAGGACTGTAATTACTATTCCCAAGGCTGTGGCTTCTATGACCAGCATTCCTACTAGAGAAGACTACAAGGCTGTTGTTGATATGGTTAATATGGAGAAGAAGAGGAGGAAGGAAAGAAGTGGAGGGATTAATGAGATTGAGGAAGACAATACGGATAGAAGAAGGCTTGCGGGGACTAGTGCTGATAGGAGACGTGGTCGGCAACCTAAGCCACCTCCTGCGGCTTCCAATAGTGGCCCTCCTAAGTTGAAGATCAAAATCAGCACTGGAGTCGTTGCTCAGGATGTTGGTGGTACTGAGGCTAGGATTAGACCTCCGAAGAAAAGGCTGAGTAATATGCAGAACAAACCTAGCATTGAGGAGCTTAAAAGAGAGAGCATGAAGTTCAGGAAGATGATCATGGCTGACTTTGCGGATGATGAAGCGCCCCAGGAGAAGAGTAAAAAGGATAAGAATGGGAAGAAGAGGAAGAAACAGCGGGGGAAAGAGAGCAGGGTTCAGATTCTTGATGAGGGAAATTCTTCTACTACTCCTAAGCTTATTATCAAGTTTAAGAAGACTCCTCCTAATGAGGCTCCTGAAGCTTGTGGGAGTAATAATGAACGCGTTACTCAGTCGGAGGATAATTTAGACAGTGGGAAGGCTAAAGATGATTCAGGGTATCAGGATAATAATTCTAGCGCTGAAAAAGCTTCTGGTGATCCTGCAGCTGCTACTAATTCTCTTGATGTTAAGTCTGTTAAGGTTACGCCGATTAGGTTAAAACTTACGCGTTGTCATGAAGGTTATGAGCTAAAAGCACCTGCTGGGAGTGTTGATAGTAAAGCTGGAAAGGAAAATTCTGTTGATAAGTTGACTGGAGAAGGAGATATTGCGGGGAGAGACAATGAAAGAGTTGAAGTTGAAAAACAGGATAAAGATGATAAGCCTTCCACAGAGGATCTTAATATTCTCAGTACGGCCAACGCGGCCAGTCATTCACCCGGTTGTCCGCCTGCACCTCTACCCCAAGGATGCCAAGTTAGGTGATAATTAATTTTAATTGTATAAAATACAGTAATATTAATATGGCTCTTTACTAGGTTTATATTATTGTAGACTAGGTAAATAAATTTAAATGAAGAATATATTGATTATTTAGAAACTATGTATATAATATATATATTATATATATATATATAATTATATTATATATATATATAAATATATGTATATATATATCTGCCTAAT
Organism: Cotesia congregata; assembly: GCA_905319865.3. Taxonomy (NCBI): domain Eukaryota; kingdom Metazoa; phylum Arthropoda; class Insecta; order Hymenoptera; family Braconidae; genus Cotesia; species Cotesia congregata. Next base: position 1,345,550 of record CAJNRD030001118.1, on the reverse strand, counting down.
GTATATAAAAATGGAAATTAATTGTAATGTCTAATTGTAAGGTATGTGTTAAGATGTACGATATTAATTCAATGTTAGACATTTAAACTAAAAAAAACGTACACTCATGTGACTCATTTGAAAGAGAAGACACTCGCTTTTTTTTATTATATTTCTATATCTAAATTATTAGTTTATTATTATTATTATTATTATTATTATTAATTACATAATATGTTTATGATCTGAGGGTAAGTGAAATGTCACAAAGTGCCCAAACAAAAAATATTTCACTGTAATTTAGTAGTATGTGCATTTTTTGAGAGTAAGACAAAATATTATTACTATTATTATTATTATTTTGAAGTGTATGGATCAAGATGTTTTTTTTTTAATATTTTAAACTCGGTCGCACGAAAAAAGCAAGATGACACTGGATATCACTCAATATAATCTGGATTATACTAGCAACTATCTGAAATGTTTTTATGACATTTAATTTGGCTGTCACTTGACAATTTTTTGATTTTCTTTAACAAAAAAAATTCGTTTTAAAAAATTATTTTTAAAAAATTTCATTTTTAATTTATTAAAATTTCTACAAGTCCATTTTTTTAATAATTTTTTTTTTTTGCCATAATTTATTTATTAAAAAAAATTAAAAAACTGTCAAGTGACTGGCTAACTTTAATGTCATAATTTTTTTTCACCACAGATATCACTGAGTATAATCTGAGATATCCAGTGTCATCTTGTTCTTTCCGTGAAAATAAATATTTTTGTGTTATCCTCTTGATATTTTTTAATTATTAATTTCTGTTATTATTTTTCTTTATGTATATATTTATTTTTAATAATAATAATTATTTTTTTTTTTTTCTGTCAGTGTACAGTAGGTGAAAAGATAAATCAAAATATTTTTTAATATTTTTTTTTTTAGTTAAATTTTTTTTTATCGCCGTATTTTTTCCTTTAATTGTTTTTCTTTTTGTATCAGATTTATATTGATATAAAATAAATATGTGGAAGTAAAATTGTAATTTTTAAAAGCGAAAGTGATTTTGTGTGAGTTAATAAAAAAATGTTTGTGAGCATAAAGATTAAAAGCATATTAGGTATATTTATAAAAATTATTGTCAAACACAGATAAAATTATTAATTATTAATTAATTAATTACTGAAATAATTGAAGAAATATAAAATGCTCAAAGATAACGATTGATAGGTATCTTAGGCCATGAGTAATTTACTATTGTACAAAAAAAAAAAAAAAAAATTATTACTGTAATAACAAAATTAAAAATTCATTTTAAAAAAAAAATATTTGTAAAATCACATTAATTTTTTTTTAAATTTATACAATGATTAAGAATTAAAAAAAAAAAAAAAAGTATAAACATTTTTTTATTGAAAAAAGAATCTTGATATATTTATTAAAGAAATATCTATTATAAAAATTACGGCGTTTATGATCGAGTGAAAAATGTTTGTAATTTATTAATGAAGAAGTGAGTGATCAAAAAACCAATTATTGAATAATAAAATAATTTTTTAACTATTATATAAATTACTTAACGTGATTATTTGAACAAAGGATTATTAAAAAAATAATATTAATTATTTCAGTATAATAATAAGCTCATTTAATGAAAAAAATAAATAAAAGGGATTAATTTTTTTCATCTGAGTCATTAAAATTAAGTTGTTTATTTTTTAATAATTTTTTCATCGCCACTTTTATGTACATTCATATTATTATTATTATTATTATAAAAAATAGTATAAATTGAAATTTTAAAAAATTTTATGTTATTTAATTACCTTTATAATATTAAATATAAATCTAAATTATTAATTTGGAAGAAGAAATCTTACGCACAGAATTTATTCTTTAAAATAATTTATTTATTTCAATTGATAAAAAATACTCACGGCTAACGTAACAAAAGTGATCGTGCCATGATCTACAGGTGTATATAGCTTAAATAAATAAATGTCTGGATTAATTGTTGTTTTTGATAATATAATTAACGAGAAGAAATAATAGAATTTTTTATAAAATTTATTTCGCTCCTATTTATTAATTATTAAATTAAAATGTAAATAATAATATTGTAATACAAAAATTAAATATTTTTTTTTTTTTTTTTTTTTTCAGTTGTAATTGTCAATACCATTTTTGTAACTAAAATAAATCTTGACAACGGCTGTGCAACCGTTACTTCCAAAGTGTTAATACTTTTAATTAATGCACTTAATTATTTACAAATAAAGGACGGATAAAAAAAATAATTAAATAATTTTTAATGTTACAGAATTAGCATATCTTCCATTAAGCTTATTTATAGTTTGATAGAAATTAATGTTAAATTAATTATAATCAATTTTTATTGAAAGAAGATGATACGTGAGTGAAAATAATTAATTAAATTAATAAATCAACTGTATGTTGATTTAAAAGCACCAAAGATTGTCCTTGAATTTTTTAAATTCAAAGCAATCTAAAATAATGGCAATACTAATTACTAAATAATAAAATAATTATTAAAAATATAAAATTAACAACAAGAAATCCTGTACAAATTGTTGAAGAAATCTTAACTATATGTGCCGACAAAATCTTTGGTACGATCTGCCTCAATCTTTTTTAATAATACTTTTTTTTATTTTATTTAGCTAAATTTTTCTATCGGATATAATAAATGTCTAGTTAAATAATAGTAAGAATTATTTAATAATAAAACTCATTGAGAAGAAACAAAATAAACAAACCCCATAAATCATACCCTATATTTATTATTCTAAGATGTAAATAATTGCCAGTGATAAGAAGAGTTTTAAGAGCCTGTATATTGTATAGATAGAATTAATTATTATTATTATTATTATTATGGTAAATATTAACATTGATATTAATATGAATATGTGAAGAAGAAATAAAACGTATTTAGTTAACTAATCAAATAAATGTATAACCTCGGTATATTAACAAACAAGGTTTATTATGATTAATTATTATTATTAATGTTTAGGATAATTATATTTGTACATAGTGTACGAGAAGCTGGACTTGTAAGATAAAATGAATAAGGTGTTTTAATGTGCACATAGCCGCATCATTGTCAATAATCATATTATTACGATTAATAATAATTACAGTTTTTAAAAAAAATATTTATTGACTTTTACTTCCTATTTTTTATTTTTTTTTATTTTCATTGTAATTATCTTCAATTTTTTTTTCGAGGTTGAAGTAATATTGGTTAAGTTGTGAAGACTATAGTCGAATTTGTAATTAATTTTTTTTTTTTAGAAGAATTTTAATTAAAAAATTCTTTTTAGCCCACAGAAATTAGCCAAATTGGCTGTGCCAACTGGAAGTTGATCGAAAAATTTTAATTTCTTGAAATTTCAAATCCAAGTAGGTTAATATGAAATTCTAACAAGTATCTAATGGTGGTCTCAATTTGTTATTAAATAATAGGCAAACAAAAAAAACGTAAATTAAAAATTAAATATCTCTGAAACTATTAATCTGGCGGGTTAAGTTTTTACATAGAATTTGTAGAGCATAAAAAAATCTACAACTTTGTTTTCGGGTAAATTTCTGTCAGACTTATAGTTTATTAGTTATTAACAATCGAAGTTTCATAAACAAATTGAGCTAGCAAGCTGAAAAATCAACCGATTTCATTTTTGATTTTTTCCACATATTTCTGGTAATAAAAGGAACATTTTTAATATTTTTCAAAATATTTATCACAAAAATTTGATTTTTAAAAATCAAAAAACCGCTTTTTTTTTGGAAGCCAATATCTCCAAAACTAAATTTACTACAGCACTCGCACCTACTTTAAAAAATCTAGAATTTAATAGCGAAAAACTTGGCTATTTTGAAAAAAAATTAATTTTTGATTGGGGTCAAATAATAGGCGAGTTGAACGCGAGCGGATTTTCGATAAAGCGAGCGCGTTCGCTACCCGGACTAATGGTAGACTATACTAATGCGAACTCAACAGTAGTGCTCAACTGATACCGGCTCCCCAACCACGGTACAATTGTTCTTACCTTATTATTCATTCATTTATAAATATTATCAATTTTTATAATAATAAAATTAATAATAATTAAATAAAAAAAATATATAATAATTATTTTCTAAAAAATTAGACAAAGTGAATAAATTTTTTTTTTATTCATTGACAGGTAGAGACACTTTTTTAGCGGTGACCGTCTCTTTTTTCTCATGCAAAAATCTTTCGCTACAAAAATTCTCAGCAATAATTTCTTGCACAATATTTTCTTTCTCGCTTAGCATAATGACGCTCAGGGCTGAAAATTCAACTTTCGGCCCTTGTAGTGTAATATACTATTTATGATTTTTTTTTATTAAAGAATTATTAAAAAAATTTTATTCATTTGTTAAAAACATAAAAAACTATAAGTGAAATTTTTTAAAAATATTTTTTAGTTGTAATTTAATAAATTAAGCATAATAAAAAAATCAAAAATGTCGGCTATCTTTACTATTATAAATTAAGATACTAAAATTAGCCGAAAGAAAATATTTGATTATTTTTTATTAATTAAATTAGAACTAAAAAAATATTTAAAAAAAATTACACGTATAGTTTTTAAAATTTTCTACATGTGAAATTTTTTCTTTTAATAATTTTTCAATAATATAAATTAGAAAAATTTTCAGATATCGGCTAATTTAATATGATACTAAAGTTAGTCGACGTTTTTAATTTTTTGATTTTTTTTCAATAATTAAATTAGAATAAAAAAATATTTTTTAAAAATTGCACTTACAGTTTTTCAAGTTTTTAACAAATGACAATTTTTTTTTCAATAAAAAAAATTTTTTTTATTTTTAAATGTCGGCTAACTTAATTTTCATCTAAACTATGTTGTTAGAAGATAATTTAATTTAATTAAAAAAAATATTTTTAATTACTTAGTTAAGGAGTAGTGGAAAGACAATAAAAAGAAGACAATATTGAATTATTTTTTTATTAATAATTGCGATGGATTAATAGATTATATCTATCTAAATATCGCACTAAATTATCAGGTATAATTCTAAATTAGCCAAATACAAATATCAGTTTCTTTTAATCAATTTTACACAAATAACATTCTTTTTTTTTCACACATTTCTTCCTGTATTTTTTTTTCATCTTAAATTAATTACAATTAAATTGTAATTAATAATAATAACTAATAATAAGAGATCATAAAATGCAATTTAGTTTGGTCGATGGCACTCTAAATCTCTATTAAGTCTTGCACTCCAGTCACACTAACACTTTTCAATTAATCAATAAAAAATAATAATAATTAATGTTAACTATCGGTCTAGTTAGATAAACATTACACACGATTCAATAATAATAATAATTATTATTTTTTTTTTTTTTTCACAATATATCTTTGGTCTTAATATTTATATTCTATCCATATACATATTTATACAAATATATAAATTAAATTTTCAAACACACCATTTATTTTTATAATTAATTTTTGACAATTGATTTATTAGAGCTATTGGGGGCGCGTTTGATTTAAGCCGAAAATATATATTAAAAATTTTAAATAAATACAAAATAATTTTGACTAAATTATCGCACAGCGATAATTATTGCACAGCATTAAATTAATCCAATAATAATATCAATAAAATCACATTAAAAATTTTTTTCATCAATAAATTAATTGCCAATAATTTAAGATTTTTTTTAAACCATAGCTCCAAAAATAATAAATCAATTTAATGTCTTATCTCTTAATAAAAAGCGAAAGAATATTATTTTAATATATTTATATAAAATAAAATAAATTGAATAATAAATATTATCGAATATAAAATATTTATCTATTGGAATCTTATGAAAAAATAGTTTTAATAACGGAAACAAAGCTCCGTTATTTAATCTGTACTGCACAAAAATTATAATAGTTAATATTTTTGATGTTTTTCTTATTAAGTCTGTATATACTTATTATTTATTTATTTATTTATATTTAAACCTTTCATTCTTTTTAAAACTCTTGCTCCCATTAGTCACAACTGCCTAGTTGAAATTATATTTTTTTAATAATAGTATTAATATTATTAATATTTATAAAAAAAATCTAGGCTAAAATCGGCTACGCAGTTCACTGTCTTCATATTCGATAATACTTTGTATCTGATAAAATATATACACCATTAATCTGAATATATTTATCAGTCTCTTAAACCACATTAATTCAAATCTTTATTCATATATTTTATATATGTATGTATGTATTTATGTGGTATCTGTTGTGTAATCGGGGTTTTGTTTGCTTGATTTTATCATTTGATTATCTCAATTATTAAAATACAAAAAATTTTTCAGAGTTTTTAATATATTTATGTAAAATGATATTTAATTGATTTTTTAAAGTAAACAAAACAGCTGAAATTTTATCAGATTTACGGCAGTGTTTTTTATGTCTGCTGATAATAAGCGCGTGTACTTGTTTGATTTTTTTTTTTTTTAAATTAATTAAAATAGTACTTTCTTTCTATTTTTCAAAAATTTTATTTAAAAAATAATTTAAAATTTAATTTTTTTCTAAATTTTATTAGAAATTAATAAAAGTTCAATTTTTTAACTTCCCGCTAAGTAAATTGAAAATTGTCTGTATGTATATACTATACATGAAGAGTATAGTAATTAGTGTATATTTTTCTAATTACTCATCCCTTAAGGCCATGATAAACATTTACAGACCCAATCCCTAGTTATCATTCACGTTCCGGCGCTTCAATACTAATTACACCGTCTAAAGTAAAGTACCGAGATTTTTTTTTAGTAAATCAAGAATTATTATTTACCACGATGTTGTTCTATTTATTTGTGATTTTATTCGCCAGTGCTCTTGTTCAGGTAATTATTGTAATTTTTTTTTCAAACATGAGTAACTTGTTCATATAAATTTTTAGGTTAAATCAAAATACTAATTTCTATCCGCGTGTATTTGAACAATCATACTTTAGTAGATCCTAGTAGTTTTTTTCTTTTATTCATTATGAAATCATTTAATTAAAAAAAAAAAATGTTACAGACAGCGCCAACAGAATCTACGATAACGGATTTGAAAGGAGTAATTGAAGAGATGACCACATTGAGACCATCGATTGCTAACGAAACATCAATTAATTCAACGACAGATGGTTCAATTAGTACTGTAATGCCAGAAACAACTACAAGTGCACATACTACAGAAATTGAAATAAGTAGTACTACAACACCAAGTACAAATGATGAAATTAGTACTTTGACACCAGAAACAACTACTGAATCATTCTTTCTGTCAACAACACCAAATGAATTGACTCAAGATAGTATAACTACTACTTTGATACCTGAAATAATTACAGATGCACCAACTACAGAAACTGAAATAAGTATTACTACAACACCAACTACAAATGATGAAATTGGTACTTTGACACCAGAAATAACTACTGAATCATTCTTTCTGTCAACAACACCAATCGAATCAACTACAGATAGTACAACTACTACTTTGATACCTGAAATGATTACTGATGCACCAACTACAGAAACTGAAATAAGTAGTACTACAACACCAACTACAAATGATGAAATTATTAGTTTAACACCTGAAACAACTACAGAATCATTCTTCGTGTCAACAGCACCAAATGAATTGACTGAAGATAGTACAACTACTACTTTGACACCTGAAATAACTACAGAATCATTTATTGCTTCAACGACACCATTCGAATCAATTACAGATGGTGTATTTAGTACTTTAACGCCAGAATCATTCCCTGCTCTAACAACACCAATTGAATCAACTACAGGTGCACCAATTTCAACATTTGAGACTATTAATACAACACCGAACTCGGCTACTATTGGTGTAATCAGTACTTCAACAGCAGAAACACCAACTACTGAAGAAACCGCAGAACAAAACAATGAAAGTACAGATACTGCTCACATCTTTCACACCAGGCAGTTTGTTCTGAAACACGAAACACCAGAATATTGCAATTGGTACCGAATTAATTGCCGCAATTATCTCAATAATCAAAGTTTCTGTACATATTCATTGGTGGGAGATTGTAATAACTTTAAAGCTTATCAAATTTGGCCTATTAAACAATTGGTTCGACCGTTTACATATATTCCATACACATTCAATTACCAGTATGTTCACAAGGAACAACGTTCCTACGGATGTAATTTATATCGAGTTAAATGCCAGCATTGCTATTTTGTTAATGTAAAAACTGAACACTGTAATCATGAATACGTTGAAAAATGCTCCAATTATCAAATGATTCATGTCATTAATTCTTCATTCTATTAAATGAAAATTATATAAATGTTTTCTACAATTTTAATTTTTCTGTTATATAAAATATAATCACTATCTGTATATTCTTATATATTCTAACAAAAAAAATACCAGAATTCTTGACTCTGTACATAAATAATCAATAAAAAAATCTAAATAGATAATCACATTTTTTAAGTTATTCAAAACGCCGTTCCGTAATTTCCTATCGGCTATTATGTTATCTCCATCAATGTCAAATTGAAAATACTGTTTCCCAATATCAAGTGTTAGATTGTATTAATTTATCAGTTTGAAAAACCACACCCTCATCTTCATCCTTATCCTCCAAAATTAATTGACTCTTTTCATCCTTCAAGTCAACGTCCGACAAAACCAACAAATCTATCACCACTATCAACAACTGAAGAACCATCATCAGCAACAACTTCAGAGGTTGTTATAAGTTCAGAAGCAACTACTTAAAATTTGAGAAATTTCAAAAAAACTACGAAAAAATTTTTTTTTAAATGTTATTTTTTTAAAATTACTTTAAGGTAGTACTACCGGTTTTAGAATTGACGTTCAGAATTTAATGAAATTTGGCATATTGGTACTTTATAATATCATAATTAAGCAGTAAAATTTTTGGAACCTGAGCAAGTCCTGAAAAAAAGATATTAACATTTATAAATTTTTGCCTTTAACATTGACCCTTATGAGAAATCACAGACTTTATTTTATTTCACAAAACTGGACGTTGAGATTTATGACACTGAAGTTAGCAGACGTCTAAAAATTTGTGATTTTTTTTTTTAATTAAATTACAACTAAAAAGATATTTTTAAGAAATTGCACTTATAGTTTTTCAAGCTTTTATAAAGAAAAATAAATAATTTCTCATTAAATAAGCGATTTTTTGTTTTATTTTAGTAATCAATATTTGTATATTTTAATAAATAAAAACAATAAATATTTTCAAGATGAATTATTCTTATTTAGAATAAAAAGGTTGTTTTTGAATTTAGATTATATAATTTAAATTTCCTCCACCACCAGTTACCTAAAAAAATTTATCTTACCGACAACTAATTTCTTACTTATAACTTAGAAGACTTGGAAGACAGATCAATTGTCGTTCTTTTGTAATGTTTCATGGGTTACAGTTTAATTTTTTTCATAAATATGATATCTAAATGTTTTAATGTGTGTATTTTATTATATAGAATTTACTATTATTTGACATACATTAAGTGTTATGTATGAAGTATTAAATGTATATAACTTGTTAGAGAGCAAGTTACTTTTTGAATTTCTTTACAATTATTACATTGGCTACATTTCCGTTCGGATCACTCAGATGACCCCGCCGCAGAAAAGGTTAGGATGCGCGCGAAATTCAAACATACATCAATTTTTTTTTTTTTTTTTTCGTTTAATTTCTTAACCACTGCGATTTGTTTTAGATTTTTTTTATACATCTTTTCGGTAATTACTTTACCTTTCTAATTAAATACTTTTTTTGTGCAATTTAATAAATTTAACTCTGACATTTCTGTAAATAGACACACGCAACTGACAATTCGTGTAAAAATAAATAAACGTATGCGCAATAGATTTCCGCGCATGAACTTATAAGTTGAGTGAAACAGAAAATATCTCTATCTCTTTAGTTTTTACGCGACGTTGTCAGATGAAAATACTACTGAAGCCAAATTACACAAAGCACTCATTTGACACTTGTGGTAACGGTAGTAGTACTACCTTAAAACGACTTTACCTATCAATTTTAAAAACTAAACAGCTCTTAACTTTAGCCAATTCCGTCGAAATTGGTTAATTCGTTCAAAAACTATTGCGGTTTTTCTCGAACAGCTCAAAAAGTAATAAGTCTAATTTTGAGCGCTTAAGTATGAATAGCGGGAAGTTACAGAGATAGTCAACCGTTGTTCCCAATTTCTTTTATTAATTTTCTTCAGAAAAAAATTTAAATTGAACTTTTTCTAAATTTCATTCAGAAAATAATTGCAATTAATTTTCACTAATTAAATAATTTTTCAATTCAACGTTTGATTTAATTAATCAAATGAAAAAAAAAAAAAAAAAAATTAGTCAAGTCTAAGCAAGAACCTTAAAAAATACTAAACTTAAACAAGGACAATTTTGTGATTATTGCCATTAGGTAAGAGTACGTAGTACACACGCTTATCTTTATCTCATTGAAATTGTTGAACATTACCGTGATATTGATTGTTATCAAATGATCCGTGTTGCTGCTGCCTAGTCTGTGAGTCATTTCTCTCAATAACGCTGTGAATTTCAGCAACATTATCATTAGGTTGCCCGTTAGTATTCGTAACCCCATTAGCGGGGACACTTATCCCATTATTTTGAACTGTTGGTACTTGCTGGGGAGTTTGAGCTTGAGAGTTTGACAAACCACCAGTATTATTAGCATTAGCATTCTTTCTATGCCGGGATTTATGAGTAGTAAGATACTGCTTGACCGAGAAGGCCTTGTGACATTGATCACACTTGTACGGAAGCGGATCCGGGCAATTGTCCCCGTCGAGGGACGCGTGAGTCCCCAGATGGACCAGGTAGTAATGCTTGACGACAAAAGACTTGCCACAAGTCTCACAAATATAAGGACCAGCTACCCCGTGAGTTTTCCGGTGCTTGTGCAGATTATCTTTGCGCGAGAAGCTTTTGCCACACATCTCACAATCATGCATTTTCTGTCCAGTGTGAGAGACAGAGTGCCTCACCAGGTGTTCCTTGCGGCTGAAAGCCTTGGTACAGGTCGTACAAACGTAAGGTCTCTCCCCAGTATGAAGCTTCCGATGCTGGAACAAGTGTTCTTTCCTCTTGAAAGGCTTGCTGCAAATGTCGCAATTAAATGTCGCCAAGTTGGCGTTATTCTGAACGGAATCCTCCTTGCTGATGTCCGTAATGTCACTTATTATCGGAGAATTGGGGCACTGGTGGTTGTTCATTTGACTGTCAGAGTCGAATGTTTTTCCACACTCTCGGCACGCCAAGCCTCGGGTAGTCTGACAGATAACTTGGGGATTAACGGTAATCAATGTCGTCGGCTCGGGACACGACCGAATTCGAAGAAATTCCGATATCTGTCCGATAGAATTACGTGACAGTGCATCGTCTGTTGAACTTTTAATATAATCTCTGAAGTCCTTGGTTTCGTCCCTCGATTGCTGGGTATTAGGATTAAGTCCGGCTTCTTTAAATCCCAAGCTGAGGAACACCTCTTGCGTACCCTGATGGACAGTTGCGTAACTCTGCTGTACATTTTCATTTGGCGAATTAATATTACGAGAGTCTACAGCTTCTGATTTTAATGTCCTCTGATTTTGATCCGCTGCTATTTCTGCTTTTATTAACACGTTGTTATTTTGATGCGTTTGATTCTCTTGCGGTGACATTCGTACTTGTTTTTCTATTTGCAGTCTCTTTTCAAATTCACGAATTTGCATTTGGGTCATTTGACACTGCTGCTGCTGCTGTTGTTGTTGTTGTTGTTGTTGTTGTTGTTGTTGTTGTTGTTGTTGCTGTTGTTGTTGTTGAGGCTGTTGGATCTGCTGGGGCTGAGGAGCTTGTTGATTTTGTTGAGCCTGGTTCTGAGGTTGAGGTTGAGGTTGAGGTTGTTGTTGTTGTTGTTGTTGCTGCTGCTGTTGCTGTTGCTGTTGTTGTTGTTGTTGTTGTTGTTGTTGTTGTTGTTGTTGTTGTTGCTGCTGCTGCTGCTGCTGCTGATTGGGTGTCACTTGTACCTGTCTTGTGCTCTGCAGCTGGTTAATTTGACTTTGGCTTGATATTTGATTTTGAACTTGAATTTGCTGGACTTGCTGCTGATCAGCAAGCCGATTTCCATGGGTAGGCTGATGTTGCGGCGACACTTGGGAGGTTTGTTGCTGATAACTGTAATGAGTTTCTGCTGTAGCTTCAACTACTGCTGCAGCTACTCCTCCAGGTTGCATCTGGAAGATATTTTTTATCAGAATGTTTAATAATTTCAAGGCCTTATATAGGTACACTGAAGATTTATAGAAAATTGATTTTTTTTTTAATTTAATTCAAATTTGAGGATAAAATTTTTATTATCAGTTAAAAAAATTTTTTTGCAGCTATTTTTTTAAAAATAAATATTTTTATAATTTCTTCAATAAATCACTCATTAATATTTTATAAAAAAAAGTTTTTTAAATACAATTATTCAAATTGAAGAGTAATGCAAGTAAATTTGTTTTAAAGCACCTTGGAGATCATCTACAAGAAATTAAAAAATTATATTTTTAAATAAGAAGAAATTATTATTAAAATTAAAAGTAACTTCTATATATACATGAATTTTCATATCAATTAAATTTAAAACTTAAAAAAAAAATGATACTAAAATCAGCAGATATCTGATAATTTTTTTTATTATTATAAATCAATTATAAAAAAAAAATATTTAAAAAAAATCTGCTCTTGCAATTTTTTTATTAAAATGTTTTCACAATAATTAAAAAAAATCCCTTTTTTGGCCATCCAAAAAACTCATACCTGCATGGCACACTTGTACTGTTGGACCCTAGCTTGAACCCCACTGATAATTTGAATATTAGAAGCATTAAGATTGCTAACAACAACCGGCTGGTGCTGAGCTTGCTGCGGCTCTATAATAATCTGACTCGGCACCGCTGGAACTGTCACAATTTTCTCAATCTTAAGCGGATCTTCTCCTACCGGCGACTGGTGTTCCGGTTTCTCCGTGCTTTTCACATAAACTTTGCCCTCCTTCAAAAAGTCCTCAGAGAATCTCAGAGACGTGAAGTAGGACTCCAGCATGCCCTCAGCACTGACCACAGTCTCACGGAACTCAATGAAGCTCTCCAGCTTTCTGACACATTCATGACACACTATCTTTGGCAACGAGTCTTCTTCAAGTACCTGAAAAAAAATATTCCATTACACATTTTATTATAAATTAAATCATTAATTTATTTATTATTGTATTAAATGAAAAAATAAATAAATCCATACCTGGACAGGTAAATAAGTTTGTATCTTAGTCTGCAACTGTCTTCTACGTCCCTCGTCGCGGAATATGTTCATTTTATTGCCCTCGCTGCTGGTGCACAGTCGACACAGCTCATAATAATTAACTCTACGGTATCCAGACATCGCTATCACCCAGCAAACGCGTTACAACTCTCTATAGGTGTGTAATAATTATTATATTATTACTTAAACTAATATTTTTTTTTTTTCCCGCGCAAAAATAACTCAAAACTAATTATTAACACTAATGGCATTTATTGCCACAAATCACCCCTACACCGACACTATCATCACTATTGTTACATTTATTATCCGATAATGCACGACATTATTTGTTGACATGATAGGTGAACAAGTTGTGTCCACTTACGGCCATTTGCAATCTGCGCCCGCGAGAAAATTAAAATGAATAAAAAAAAAACATCTTCCTTCTCTCTCTACTCCCTCTATCAATCTAATCAGTTACTTGTTTTTTTTTTTTTTTTTTTTTTTTTTTTTTTTTTTATAAAGCCCGCCAAATAATTCAAACGCGCTTTTTTATAATACTGAAGTTAGCTGACGTTTTTAATAATTAAATTAGAAAAAAAATATTTTTTTAAAAATTGTATTTATAGTTTTTAAAGTTTTTTACAAGTGAAAATTTTTTTTCTTTTTTTTTGTAGTCAATTTTTCAATAAAAAAAATTTTTAAATGTCGGATAAATTTTCATACTTTTTTGAGCTCATTTTAAAAAGTAAAAAAAATTAATTGAATTATTATTATTATTATTATTGATATTGTTATTATCATGAAATAATTATTAAATAACAATAATAATAATTTTTATTAATATTTACATTTTATTATTCACCAATGCGTCATCATGACTCACATACATGCAAACTTTATTTATTAGCTTTCCATCTTCGGCTCAGCCTTGATTTTGTCGATAAATTAATCAATTACATTTAATCACCGATAAAAATATATAATAATCATAATCGAAAAACAAAAAATACCTAGAGTGATAACACCGGAATTTTTTAGTTGATAATCGTGCCATTGTATGTTTTATAAACTAAAAGGTTAGTTAATATTAATTTAATGACAATAAAGTTGGAAATTTTTTTAGAATTTTATAGCAATTAAATTATAATATAAAAAAAAAATTTTACATGTGAAAATTAATAAATATTACAAGTGAAAATTTTTAGAGGCATTTTTTTATTATAATTGATTTGTTAAAAAAAATTTATGACATTAAATTTAGCTGTCACTACAATTTTTTAATTTATTAAAATTTCTATTTTTTTTTTTTTTTATATGATTTATTTGTTTAAAAACATTCCTAAAATTATCTAATATCTGCTGAATTTATTTTCATAAAAATTTTTAAAATTGACAGTTGACGGCTAACTTCAGTGTTATTAATATTAACCAAAAGGTATTTATCAAACTTTTTTATTTTTTAATTATGTCATAAAAAAAGGTTGGTATAAATTTTCAAACTTTTACAAGATTTATATTTTGTTTATTATTTAAAAACAATGTCATTAAAACAGTCAATAATTTTTTAATTTTATCTAACAAAAAAATTTTTCTTGAAAAAGTATTTATAAAAAATTGCATTTTTTATTTTTTTAAATTTATACACGTCAATTTTTTTTCTACTTCTTTTTTAACTAACAAATTATTGCAAAAAACATTATAAAAAAAAATTGACATGAAGAAATTATGAAAATTAAGTTAGCCGACATTTAAAAATTTTTTATTGAAAAAATTTCAATTAAACAATTAAAAAAAATTTTTCACATGTAAAAAACTTTAAAAACTATAAGTGCAATTTTTTATAATATCTTTTTAGTTGTAATTTAATTAATAAAAAGAAATTAATAAATTTTTAGATGAAATTTCAAAAAATTAAAAATACAAATTTTTTTTAATAATCTTTTGGAAGAAATTTGTTTATTAAAAAAAAAATTAAAAAATGGTCAATAAGTGACTGCTAACTTTGTCATAAATTAATTTTCATTTAAAAAGAATAATAAAAAAAAAATGTCTGCCATAGGAACTATTTCTAATAAAATACGATGTCAAGGATAAAGTACCTATCAATTAATATTTTTAATTAATAAAAGTAATTATTGCCTTGATACGTATAAATAAAATGTATTAATGTTGTATATATTTTTTTTTAACGTGTAAGTATAGACAATTGACGTGATATATTTTGTCCCAAGAAAATGGAGGAATGATGGAACAAGGTCCAAACGAACCGGATGCATGGGAATGTCATCAAACCGTCATTTGAGTTTCCTGTTTGAGAGACAGCACTTCGTGGGATTCGTGGGTGGTGTTTTACTACTGATACTGGTAACTAGTGTACTTGTACTTGGTTAATGTAGTAGTTGTAAGTTGTAAGACTCATCTGAAACAAACATCAGAGCAGAGAAGATTTTAGTTTAGCAACTACGAGTTTTAATTTAAGAGCAACTATAAATGTTTTCATTAAAGTGTCAAACGGACGGGCATTTAACTTACCATATAATTATTATTAATTATTTTTTTTAATTACTGTGGTTGATTAAAAAAATTAATATTGTTAATTTACAACAATAATAATGATAAATATGTTTTTTAAGATGTCCATTATTGTACGTGTATTTTTAAATACATCAAAACCAGGGAACAGTAGATAGTGATGAACATAACCTGGAAATAATTATATTGATGAGAAAATGAAGTCGACGGGTGCGAAAGAGCATCGGGGATGTGTGCTCCTCAAACCAGAGGAAAATGAAGAGATTTTTCGATTAATTGGTAATCGTTGTCAGGTAAATTATTTTGTGAAAAAGTGAATATTATTTATTAATTTGTTTCTAATGATAAGTAAGAGTGTCTCTGAATTTTTTAACGTTTAATTATCCCTAACACTGACCTACATTTTTCTCGAGTACTAAGTGTGAGAATATTTTAAGTTTTATTTTTTACTGTATTGTTTTATTGCCCTCAATTTTCACCATGACATTTTATACTTTATATTCAGTGGTACAATGAGAGATAAACAATCGTTTGGTGTGTAAGTATGTGTGTGTGTTGAGTGAGAATGTCTGTGTGTGTGTTATTCTTTTCTGTATGCCTGTCGGTTGATAAAGATTGAGTGTCATTGACAGGCACTATATTTTTTTTTTAGTTTATTTTTATCTAACGACCACCAAGCGATTTTTTATATGTAAAAATATCTTTTGATTTATCGATATTATTTTTATTTCAATCCAGTATTTTTTACTCTGGAATTTTTTCTTCGTTTGATATAAATACAAATACTTTTTTATAAATTAGAGTAATTTATTAAAAAATATTTTTTATTTATAATTTTATTAAAAATTATATGAAATTAATTAATAACTAGTAATCTTGCAGTCTTGTGAACTATAAAAATTAGAATTTTGCTTTATTAAATAATGACTTATTAAATTGCACTGTACTTTCTTAAATATTGACGTTTTTAAAGATATAAGCTCATTCTGATGTTACACTCATCAAGAGCTTTCATTTGAGCACCCACATGCATTTTGCATATATTTATATATATCATATATATGTATACATGAAAAATATATGAAAATGCATGTGGGTACTCAAATGAAAACTCTTGATAAGTGTAAGATCAGGATGAGCTTATATCTTTGAAAATGTCAATAGTTCTCAAGATACAAGGTCGTTTCTTAATTATGTTAAATTGCA